>MU757785.1:3815-18806 GCA_026770625.1 Nicotiana glauca
TGAACTCCAAGCAGTGCTCGCAATGAGAAAGAGTAACAATCAAATTTCTGGAGGCCTTGGCTTTCAGCTGGCCAATGTCTCAAATTCCATAATAGTATAGAATTAGAGAATAAGATAGCGTAACAATAGTTATTTCATTGGCTAAGGTCCATTCAAAAAGGGAATTGGGGAGGGTTTATATAGCATCAAAATTACATATTTTATGCGGCTAAAATCGGAGAGGCCAATTTTACGATCAGCGAGACATTGCGCAATTTCACCCCAAGGGGCCGATGGAATAGCTCGGGGTTCGAAGATTTCGAGGGCTCTTCATACCCAATGTTAGGGTAGAATAAACCAATGGTTATCACAAGTAAGCAGGAAGTTCCCTAGGAGCAGTATTTTTTTTGACAATGTCTACACGGACAATGATAGGCTGCGCTAGGCTAATTGAGTGATTGTACCCGCTATTTATGTAATAATTACGCATGTGTCATAGGGGGATTTTCCTTCACCTATAAAGGGGATCATTGTCATTCTGTAATGGACAACACACTCCATTCAATACAAGAACATTCTTCCTGCTCTCTAACTAAAACATACTCTCTATTTGGTTATATTGCTCACATTTATTATATTTCATTAATTATTCTTAATTTATTTCTTATTATTGTCCATAAAGATCTACAATCACAGCTCTAATAACTGTTAATTCTCCGCCAATCCCCCAAATCGGGCATCTGACTCGACCTCGAGGCCCTGCACGCGCTACCTCAAGGCTCCGATCTTTAATTGTTCGATTTTGTTACTAAGCTATCTGTAAGCTCTTATCTTATTTTCTAACCTTGTCACTTAGCATCTATTGCCTAACAACTAGCATAAAAGTAGATCACATATTTTTATAACCACAAAAGTAAATCTAATTGTTATTATCATTTTCAAGGTAAATAGTTTGGCGCTAACTGTGGGGGTAAAAATAATAATAATTATTTTCTTGCTGGTTCACTATATAACGCAAGTTATCTTTCGCACTTTTTCTTGTCCAAGATCTTTGATTTCAGGTCAAAATGTCTAACTCAGTAAACGCATACAAAATGACGGCGGTCCCGCAAACCATAGAGAGTATGGTGCGGCTGCTCCAGGAAATGGTACATGACCACAAAACCCTAAGGTTGAACCAGAACCTATTCCCGTCGATATGTTCTCACACCACACTTAACGCATCGGTGTAAGTTTCCACATCAATAGGAATATACATCAAGAAAATCAATAAGACACTCGAGAGAACCTCATCGGGATGAAAGAAAGGCAAACAACGAGAGTGAAGCGGAAAAACCTCAACACGTCATCTATATGATTATAGGAGGGACCAACGTTCCCCAGGGACGCATGATAAAGCGGATGAAGGTTTCCACGGCAACACAATATCAAACCTGGGGTCGTGTATCTGAGGACATCCTCGCGCTTAGCGAGGAAGACTTCGAGACTTTGTCTCATCCACACAGTGATGCGCTCGTAATATCATTTCTCTTAAATAACATTAAAATCAAACGTGAACTCGTAGATCCAGGTAGCTCGAACAACGTAATCAGATCGACGGTGGTAAAACAACTTGGATTACTCAACCACGTCATACCTACCTCCCAAATCCTCAACCGCTTCAATATGGCCGGCGAAGAAACAAAAGGAGAGATCACCCTCCCTGTCAGCATATCCGATGCAGTTCAGGATACCAGATTCCACTTTATTAAGTGACATGCGAGGTATAATTCCTTGCTCGGTAGGCCATGGATACATAATATAAAGGAAGTGCCATCGACCCTGCACCAAATGATGAAGTTTCCTACAAAGGACAGGATAAAGACAATATATGGAGAGTAGTATGCAATGAAAGAAATATTCGCGATCCATGATGAGGTACCAAAATCTGTACTCTCCGCCTTGGAAGAGTTGGAAAGCCAACATACCCCCGAGGATGACAAAGAAGATTTCCTCGCTCCCAAAACCTTCATCGCCCCCGAAGAATCAGATGCAATGCAGTCGATTATTGAAGAACTAGAGCAAGCCACATTCATCGAGCATCTCCCGGATCGTAAGGTATACCTGGAGATGGGAGTGACCCCCGAACTCAGGAAAAAACTCATTCAATTTCTTATTAACAACGTCGAGTGCTTCGCTTGGTTCCCATTTAGACATGACCGCGATCCTGCTGGAAATAACCACCCATGGACTAATTGTCGACCCCAGATACAAACTGGTAAAGCTAAAAGGAGACCCAGTCCGAGATGAAACATGCATTCATTAAAGACGAGGTAACGAAACTCCTCAAAATAGGGTCTATTAGGGAAGAAAAATATCCTGAATGGTTGGCCAATGTGGTGGTAGTTCCCAAAAAGGGGAATAAACTAAGAATGTGCGTACATTACAAGATATAAATAGGGCATGCCCTAAGGACTCGTTTCCATTGCCCAACATATATCGTTTCATAAATGGCATGGCCAGCCATAAAACCCTCACTTTTCTCTATGCCTATTCGGGGTATAATCAAATTCAGACGAATCCCGAGGATCGAGAAAAAACTTCATTCATCACAAAGTACGACACGTACTATTATAGAGATCTTGCTGGAAATAACCACCCATCGACTAAGTGTCGACCCCGGATACAACTAGGTGAAGCAAAAAGGAGACCCAGTTCAAGATAAAGCATGCATTCATCAAAGACGATGTAACAGAACTCCTCATATATGGTCTATTAAGGAAGTAAAATATTCTGAATGGTTGGCCAATGTGGTGGTAGTTCCCAAATAGGGGACTAAACTAAGAATGTGCATAGATTACAAAGATATAAATAATGCATGCCCCAAGGACTCATTCCTATTGCCCAACATCGATCATTTGATCGATGCCACGATCGTCCATGAGACCCTCACTTTTCTTGATGCCTATTCAGGGTATAATCAAATTCAGATGAATCCCAAGGATCAAGAAAATACTTCGTTCATCATAAAGCACGACATGTACTGTTACAATGTAATGCCCTTTGGGATGAAAGACGCAATGGCCACATACCAACACCTAGTTAATAATATGTCCAAGCATCAAATAGGTAGAACCATGGAAGTCTATATTAATGATATGCTAGTTAAGTCCCTGTGCACAAAGGACCATTTGGCTCATTTGCAGGAAACATTCGACATCCTCAAAAGCTACACATGAAACTCAATCCCGAGTAATGCGCCTTTGGGGTAGGATCGGGCAAATTCTTAGGTTTCATGGTATCAAATAGAGGGATCGAGATCAACGCTGACAAAATCAAAGCCATCAAGGAAATTACGGTGGTAAAGAACGTAAAAGCCGTGCAACGGCTGACCAGGTGGATAGAAGCCTTGGGACGGTTCATATCAAGATCGTCAGACAGGAATCACCATTTCTTCTCCTTACTAAAGAAGAAAAAGAACTTTGATGGATGCTAGAGTGCCAACATGCTTTAGAGACTTAAAGCGATACCTAACGAGCCCGCCTTTAGTCCACCAGATTTGTGTTTTAACAACATACCACATTCGGAGCATATTACATAAACCTGAATTGGCGGGACGATTGGCCAAATGGGCCATCGAACACAGGGGATGCGATATCGAGTATCAACCTCGAACGGCTATCAAGTCAAGTTTTGTAGACTTTGTAGCCGACTTCACTCTTTCCCTCTTACCCGAGGTCGAGAAAGAACTTCTGCTTAAAATGGGCACATCCTATGGGATGTAGACCCTATTCACTGACAGAGCCACGAACGTAAGAGGGTCCGAGCTCGGCATAGTCTTAGGACCACCTTCTGTCGGAATAATTAGAATATCTATAAAAACTGCAAAGTTAACTAACAATAAATCCGAGTATGAGGCTATGGTTGCACGTCTGGAATTGGCCAAAGGTCTAGGAGCCGAGGTCAAAAAAGCAAAATGCGATTCCCTCCTGGTTGTAAATCAGGTAAATGGGAGCTTCAAGATTCGAGAAGATAGGATGCAAAGATACTTAGACAAAAATGCAAGTCACAGTCGAGATCAACTCCACTAGCCTGACACGGGATTGGAAAAACAAATATATCGAATATCTAGAAAGTGGAAAGCTACCAGCAGACCACAAAAATTTGAGGACTGTGAACCAAAGCGGCCTGATTTTTTCTCGACGCCCTCTTTTTCTCGCAAAATCGGATTTACGACATTTGGGAAAGACAAGTCTATTCCCGTTTGGGAATTGGGTTTTTGGATTTGAAGAATCGCCACCTAATGATTAAGTGCATTAGGACACTAAGGGAAAAAATTGAGATGAAGAACCAGAGTTTGGGTAGGGGCTAGAAATTATCTCGAGGGGAAGGTGTTAGGCACCCTTCAAGATCCACTAGTGTGGTTCCCGGCCATGTTACAATTATGACTTTAAGCAAGCAAACATAAATAGATAAGAAAGAATTACAAATACAAGGGGATTTTCATATAATAGTTTCAAAATAATTTGAAACTAAAACGAAGTTAAAGAAGATGAAATCTTACGAAGAAAGTAGTTTAAAATTCAGAATAAACGAGTGAAGAGGGAGAAATTTTACATAATTGCTAGAAGTAGTAGTTAAAGAAGCCGAAATTTGAGAAAAGCTGTTTTCGAAATTAAATAAACAGGTAAAGGGAGAGGGGTCCTACATTTATAAATAATATGTATCACCCCACACAACACCCGATAACCGTTTGTACACGTGATGTTATCGCGTGTTCATCATATCCATATTCTACCCTTCCCACCCCGTTAAGGTATTAAAGTGCGAAATGTCTCGTTACTTATTGCATGCTAGTAACCATCCCAATCCTATCAGTCCTGGAGGAATTTGGACTACTAGTCCTAAAGGGAGAGGGGTTTCGGGCCTTTTGGGAGTTTTCAAAGAACAAAATACTAAGGTGTCAATCAAAACACATAATGCAATTCAAGGGGAAAACAAATAAGCAAGTAGGGCTCAAGTAAGCCTCCTTAAATCAGATAAATCCATAGAGTTTAGCATGTCTTGCACGTACTGGTTTGGTCTTAAATTAAATAAAGCGACGAACGGACTGGTTCAACACATATTTTTAGACGGGAAGTCTGTATTAGGCTCGCTCGAATGCAGTTGTCTAAAACTGATCCAATTGATTAATTAATCCTTTGTCTAACTGTTGGATAGAACTACTGATTTTAAAATACAAACGGATTATAAAGCAAAGTTATAGAGTAAAAGGAGTTTCAGAAAAAGAATGTGCTGTTTGTGAAAAAAGGGGTCTAACGGAAAAGAAGTGAACTTCTGAGGACATGCAGACTAATTGGAAGAAGAGTTTCACAAGTCTTAAACGAGTTTTCAGAAAGATATAGATTTGTTTAGAAAAGATCTGTTACTTTACGAGCTTCTGTAAATACTAATTTCAAAAGGTGAATGCTGTTTTGAATGAATGAAACGACTCAGATTCAAAGTTCCTATAGGCAAGCTCTCTATGCGTTAACTGATTTTGACCTTTTAAACAGGAATACTGTAGACATGGTATCTATATGCAGTTTTATTGTTAAGCCTAATTGTTTGCCTAATGATATGCAGAAAATGCAAATCCCTATAGGTATGGTATCTATATGCATAGTTGTTAAGCCTAATTGCTTGCCTAATGACATTATTATATGCAGAAAATGCAAATCCCTATAGGCATGGTATCTATACGCTCAGTTGCATAAATCAAATGTTAAATCCTATAGACATGCTTTCTACGTGTGAAGTTGCTCAAATCAGAAATAAAACCTTATAGGCATATTTTCTACCCTTAGTGCATAAAAGTAAACCCCCTCCCTTTTTTCACTAAAACCCCATGGGTTTATACAAATTATTACAGACCAGAAGAATAAAACTAAAATTAAAAGTACATCAGGAATTATCAGCTACATCCGAACATCCTAATTTAGACTTAGTGTCTAATAATATGAGATTGAGCCACTTTTGAGATCCAGATTTCCAAGGCCTTCTCTTAACTGGGGTGTTTTAGGGATCCAAGGGGTTTCAGGAACCCCAGGCAGTGCTTACACCCAAGATGCTAATCAGAATGAGTTATAGTGTAGTGTGGAAGAGCCAACCCTCATGTGTCCATGGTCAGAGGGAGCTCAGGGGTCCCAAGGCAAGGCTCACAAGATAGGGGCAGAACTTAAGTTCTAAGAATGAGTGCAAGTGCAATAGAGAGGGGTAAAGAGTGCCAAGGCAGGCTGGTGGTCATACCTAACCATGAGGTAGGCTAGCACACCCCTGACCAATCCTGTTGGCCAAACATTGGAGAGTACGGACCTATTGAAGGTCAAGCCATGGCCTGGGTAGTAATTAGAATACTGTCAAGCCAAAGCTTTAACTCAGTACATGTAGTTAGGGAATGAGGAGAGGAAATTGAAAGAGCTTTGGACCCAAAGGGTCCAGTTCATATCCATGGACAATAACTTTGATATATTGGCATGTTTTGAACCATATCTCAAAACACATAAGGGGATATAGGAATGGGATTAATTACAAGAAGTGAGCAGGATATAAGCACATTGAACAAAGATTAAATACTTCATACATTAAAGTAAACATGGACATAAGAACTGGTAAGTAAACGCATTGGAGTTGGGGCTGGAATTAGAACTAGGACATACCAGTTTCAGAAAGCAAAGAGAGCAGAAATCTTGTAATAGGCCACAATACAAATAGCAAGAGTATACTTATGCGTGTTTGTGTGAGTTCAGAAAAAGACTCGAGTGTTGGTTCTGTGTGTGTTAAGAAAGGAGCATGTATTTATAGTTTGAAATCAGGCAGGGAACAAGGTAAGAAAATAATCATGTTTCAATTAGAATTAAGCAGTGGCAGAAAATCCTTTTAATTGAGGAGTTCAAATTTGAACGGTAAAGGGCGGAAGTAATTTCAAGAAGGAAACCAAGTAAACATATTGTGCATAGCATACAAATAAGGCGTAAATACATAGGGGTTTTAATTAAGGAAAGAAAATTTGAAATACACGGTTAAGTAAATAAGGCAAGAACAAAGTAAATCAATTAGTACATAGTAAATCAGGGAATAAAGGATTCAAAATCACTAATGAACCAAATCAGGAATAGGGGAATTAAGAGGTTAAAGAGAATTTTCAAATAAAAAAAGGAAAGAATCAACCAACTTACACAAGGAAGTCTGAAATCAGTCCCAAAATTCTAGAGGGACAACCAATGTATATAAAGAATGCACAACATTGGGCGTGTGAGGTTAATCTTGGCAAAGAGAAACAGTAACGCTAGCGAAACATGGTAGTCATATAGGCTAATCTAGTAATAGGGAGAAGGGGGTATCTGAAACATGCCAAAGAGGTCAAGTAAACAAGGTCTTATAGAGTTTAGCAACAGTTTAGAACCACATGGAGAAACAAAGTTGAAACAAAGATGAAACAACTTCAGGAACTCGGAGATTAGCGTTTTGAAACCAAGCAAGTTTAGAGATGAGAAGCACACACATAACGTAACAAGTGTCCTCAAAACTCGAATGAAACCCTAATATTCTAGGGTTTTTACCATTAATCGAGTCTAGAGACGAAAACTAGCAAGTCAGGCAAAAATACCAACGAAATAAGTTCAGAAAACTCACAGGGACTAAGACCTTAAATATGTGTTTCCTAGAAAACTTCATGAAAACCAATAAGAGAAAAATTGTGCAAAATACAGTAGGGGAAATAATAAGAACAAGGTAAAAGAAAACACAGTAGGAGAAAAAACATAAGAATCACAGTAGAGCATGTAGAATCAGAGAAACCCTAAGTCAGAGAAGATGAAAGGTTTGAAAGCAAACTTTTTGAAAGAAACTTTGGGAAATCATTTGAAACCTTAAAATAAACATAGATCTAGAACAAATCTAAAGAAATCAGGAGAATCTCGAGAGGCTAGGGTTTCACTAGAACCCTAGAAGCGAGAGAGCCTAGAAAAGTCACGATCTAAGCCAAAGAATATCACAATCAGGCTCAAAAGGCCAAGAGCCACCAGAGCAAGGCCGGAGATGGTCGGGATCTTCGAATAAGTGAAGGTATGAGTGAAGAACCTCAAGGTATGGCCTAGATTCTTCGAACAACAGGCATGCAGGAGCTATAGGAAGCAGGTACAGGCCTTTAATGGCTTTGGAAGCCATGGATTCAGGCGGTTTTGGGTGGTAACCGATGGGAGGCGGCTAGGGCTAGGTTTTAGGTCTTAGAGAGAATCAGAGAGGAGAGGGGGTTCAAGGGCGGCGGGATCGGAAAAATGAGAGAATTAGGGTAGTCGTGTGTATTAAAAAAGGAAGGGACGAATAGGGGCCGTTGATCTTTGAGATCAACGGCCAGGATGAAAAAGGGGTCTAGGTCGGGTTATTTGGAATTGGGTCGTGGGTTAGGTTTAATCAGAATTGGGTTGGGAATTTGGGGCTGAGATTGGACCTAATTTGAGGCTAAAATTGAAATAGATGCGGCTGGTATTTAAATAGCCAATTTTCCTTTGTTTAATTTTATAAAAATAGTGAAAATGACTTTGGGAGAAATCAAAAGCAATGAACCCCTTAATAATTCATAATAATAATTAAAAAATACTGGAACTAATTTTACAATTACAAAATACTATTAATCGTAAAATAGGCTATGATTGTAATTATATGCAATTTAGCTTTAAAAATACTAAATAAATTCGTAAAAATATGCAAATATCACCTTAATTATATTTTGGTGTAAATATGAGAATAAAATAAGTTATTCACCAAAAATGATAATTTTTGAAATAATTACTGAATTCTGTAGTATTAAAAATAGACGATAAATTGGTTTAAAAATCATTAAAATTTTGGAAAAGTACAAAACTCTTGGTTGTGCTTATATATGCACATATATGCTATTTTGGAAGTATTTTGGGTATAAAAGTACTTAGGGAAAAATTGGGTATCAACAACTGCCCCTCTTTACCCGGGAAGGATGAAGGAGTTGTCGGGTAAAGATATGATGGCAAATTTTGACTGGGAGCGGTGATTTGAAAAGAATTTGACCGAGCTCTTATTTCTGAGCTTCCCACATATCCTTGGTTTTACAAGAATCAGGCCGTATGTAGTTCAGGAACCATTGATGGAACATGCCGAGGGAGATTCGAAAGAGACGGACACGATGTTTAGGTGGCAAGAGGTATTTGAAGTTTGATCGGCTGCGGAAATCGGAGCTGGATCGATCCTGCTGAGACGGCCATTACTAGCTGGTGTACCTGCAAGTGAGCAATACGGGCGTGTATTGTACATAAACTTAAACGTGATGCAAGTTCTCGTTGGACCATAAATGTTGTCTTCGGATGGTTAGAATGACGTCCTCGGACCATGATGTCTTGGGCCATAATGCGCAAAATAAGGATTCGCAGGCTATGAAATGAGGTCCTCGGGCTATGATAATGGTGCCTCCAAACCATGATGCCTTTGAATACTGATGTGCAGGATATAAAGTGGGGTCCTCGGTCCATGGCATGGTGTTTTCGGGCTATGAAGATGATGCCTCCGAACAATGATGCCCTCAGACAGTTTGTAGTATTTCAGCAGATGAAATGCAAGATTTGGCGATATTTCAATCGATGTGAAGGTTAAGTCTAAATGGATATATCTCAGCCTACATGAATTTAAATAAAGCTGGCGATGTTTCAGCTGATGCAGAAAAATGTAAATGGAGATATTTCACCCGACAGAAATTTAAACAAAGCGGCGATGTTTCAGTTGAGGTAAAAATGTGTAAATGGCGATATTTCAGCCGATAGAAATTTAAATAAAACATCAATGTTTTAGTTGATGTAAAAACGTAAATGGCACTATTTAAGCCGATAGAGAATTAAATACAGTTGGCGATATTTTAGTCGATAAGGAAGGATAATTATAAATGGCGATATTTCAGCCGATAAGGATTCAAACGAAAATTGGCGGTGTTTTATCCATGTAAGATTTAGATGAAGCTGTAATATTTCAGCCGATGCAAATGATGGTGGCGATATTTCAGCCATGCAGGTGGAGGTAGAGCTTAACCTCGGAAGGTAGAAAGGTAGCCTTATGCAATGCAAGAAAATGCTAGATGGAGACAGTCCTTAGTCTCGAAAGGCAAAAAGGTAGCCTTATGCAATGTAAGAAAATGCAGGATGGAGATATTGCTTAGTCTCGAAAGGCAGAAAGGTAGCCTTATGCAGATAATACAGATGGAGACAATGCTTAGTCTTGAAAGGCAGAAAGGTCCTTATGCGGATAATGCAGATTGAGACAGTGCTTAGTCTGGAAAGGCAGAAAGGTAGCCTTATGCAGATAATGCAGATGGAGACAATGCTTAGTCTCGAAAGGCAGAAAGGTAGCTTTATGTAGATAATGCAGATAGAGACAGTGCTTATTATCGAAAGGCAGAAAGGTAGTCCTATGCAATGCAAGAATGTAAAAGGACGGATAGTAGTGAGATTTCTTAGATGATAGCTGATTACGATATCGTGACTGCTGGGGGAGGTGGGGTTGTGTGCGGACAATAATTAAGGATATGATGATTATGAGAAGTTTCATTCTTGAGAAAGTATGCGTACATAAATATACCTGACGATATTGCAAGTCGAGTGCCTGCATGAAAAGAAAAATTGTGAGTTTTGTAAGGGGAAAGGTTAGTTCGTTTTCCCCTGGCTTCTGGCGTTGTGCATCATTGGGGTAGCGTTGCTAAACAACAATAATTCGAATAATAGTTAGGCATGATTTAGTAAATATAACTTAAGTAGAAAATAGTTTTCTTTAGATGAACCAACGATTGTGACGTGGTTCAAGACATTGCAACCTCTGTCCCTTCGGAATTTTGAGGGTCTTCCTCAAAATTCTGCCCCAGTTCACTGGGCTGGCATTTCTGACGTCTATGCTGAACGGATAAAAAAAATCAACTTAGGAATTTTGAGGGTCCTCCTTAAAATTCATCCCCATTTTACTGAGGTGGCATTCCTGGCGATTAATGGCTGAGAACTAACTTCAGAATTTTGAGGGTCCTCCTTAAAATTCATCCCCATTTTACTGAGGTGGCATTCCTGGCGATTAATGGCTGAGAACTAACTTCAGAATTTTGAGGGTCCTCCTCAAAATTCTGCCCCAGTTCCAATAGTAGGGGGAAATGAAATTTTTATTAATTTGTGACCGAACCCATAGGGCTGCCTACGTATCCCCTCTTAAACGTGAATCAGGTCAGGCGTAGTTCAAATTACATCATAAATAAATCGTAGGTGGTTAAACATAGTATCGTTTTACTGCATCTGAATTGATTGGCTTCGGCCAGACTTCTCCGTCCATTTCTGCAAGAATAAGGGCTCCTACGATTAGAACCTGGTGAACCATGTACCGGCCTTGCCAGTTGGGAGAAAATTTCCCCTTGGCTTCATCTTGATGTGGGAATATTTTCTTCAACACAAGCTGCCCCGATGTAAACTTCTTTGGCTTAACTCTTTTGTTGAAGGCACTGGACATTTTGTTCTGATACAACTAACCGTGGAAACTGCATTCATCCTTTTCCCATTTATAAGGGCTAACTGCTCGTAGCGACTTTTTACCCATTCTGTGTCATCCAACTATACTTCTTATATGATCCTCAAGGTGGGAATCTCTACCTCGGTGAGGACGACTGCCTCTGTACCATAAACCAGCATGTAGGGAGTTGCTTTGGTTGATGTGCGGACCGTGGTGCGGTATCCCAGTAAGGCGAATGATAACTTCTCCTGCCATTGTTTGTGACTTTTGACCATTTTCCTTAGTGTCTTCTTGATATTCTTATTGGCTACCTCTACGGCTCCATTCATCTGAGGCATGCAGGCTATGGATTTCCTGTGTTTGATCTTGAATGCCTCACACATTTCTTTCATCAAATCGCTATTGAGATTGGAACCATTATCAGTGATGATTGATTCCGAAATTCCGAATCGGCAAACAATACGGTCACAGACAAAATTTGCCACAACTTTCTTAGTCACTGACCTGTATGATGCTGCTTCAACCCATTTGGTAAAATAATCAATTGCCACCAGGATAAACTTGTGCCCGTTTGATGCGTCAGGCTCGATAGGTCCAATAACATCCATTCCCCAGGCGGCGAATGGCCATGTTGAGCTTGTTGCAGTAAGCTCATTTGGAGGCACCTTTATCACATCTGCATGCATCTGACAACGATGGCATTTGTGAACATACTGGATGCAGTCTGTTTCCATAGTCATCCAAAAACACCCTGCTCGGAGTATCTTCTTTGCTAAGACAAAACCATTCATGTGCGGCCCACAAGTCCATGCGTGCACTTCCTCCAATAGTCTGGATGCTTCTTTTGCTTCAACAACCCTTAGTAAACCTAAGTCGGGAGTCCTCCTGTACAGGATTCCCCCACTATGAAAGAAGTTGTTGGATAATCTCCGAAGTGTGCACTTCTGAGTGGCGTTGGCAAGTTCTGGGTATTCTCCCGTTGTCAAGTACTCCTTGATGTCGTGGAACCATGGTTTTCCATCTGCTTCTTCCTCAACGTTAGCACAATAAGTTGGCTGATCATAAATCTTTACTGGGATGGGATCAATGAAATTTGTATCTAGATGCGGGATCATGGATGATAAAGTAGCTAATGCGTCAGCGAACTCGTTCTGGACCTTGGGGACATTTTAAAATTCTATTTTTTTGAATATTTTCCTTAACTCCTGGATGTCATACAAGTAGGGGAGTATCTTAGACTTCTTGGTTTCCCACTTTTCTCGAACCTGATGTATGAGCAAGTCTGAATCCCCGATCACTAACAACTCTTGAATGTTCATGTTAATGGCCATCTTGAGCCCCTGGATGCAGGATTCATATTCGGCCATATTGTTCGTGCAAAGGGACATGTGCTTGGCGGATACCGGGTAATGCTAGCCGATTTCTGATACCAGGACTGCCCCTATGCAAACTCCTTTCAAATTTGCGACTTCGTCAAAAACAACCTCCAACCATCATAGGATTCTACAATATCTTCTCCTAAAAAGGACACCTCTTCATCAGGAAAATACATTTTTAGGGGTTCGTGTTCTCCGCCAATAGGATTCTCGGCAAGGTGATCTGCTATGGCTTGACCCTTGATTGTTTTCTGAGTCACGTAAACAATGTCGAATTCACTTAGCAGGATTTTCCATTTGGCGAGCTTGCCAGTAGGCATGGCTTTCTGGAAGATATACTTCAGCGGGTCCATCCTTTATATGAGATAAGTACTGTAGGCACAGAAATAATGCCTCAATTTCTGAGCTACCCAAGTCAGAGCACAACAGGTGCGCTCTAATAGAGAATACCAGGCCTCGTACTGTCATGCCCCAAATTCGAGGGACATGACCGGCGCTCGACCGGGTATCCCCAGTCAAGCGAAACTCGGTGCCTTTCCTATCCCACGTGTTACCCCCACATTTTCATTACTTAATAACCAAGTGAAATAGCCATTCATAATTGAAAATACCTTTTTTATTACAAAACATACACAACGTACATGGTTCTCAGCGTGGTTTACATCTTACACCGCCCAATATACAAAATACATATTTACATAAGTTCGCAACCCACATTTACTGTCTACGGAGCCTCTAAGGATAAAAAAAGGGTGATACAATACTTGCCGGTAACAAGGCTCCGGCCCGAGAGGAAAGGGGCTCACCAATGCATCTGACGGAAAATGAAGGGGAGCTACGATCGGTGGACTAGAGTAGCTACTATGGATCCGCCTACAATCATGACACGAATGTAGCGGCCCCGGCAAAACGGATGTCAGTACATTTGATATGTATGAACAAACCTTGCCGTAAGTAAACTCAAACCATACACAAGTTGCAAGCAATAACAAAATCAATAATCGAATACGCAGTTAAGGAACAATAAAGCCAAACAATTCTACAATCTCACCTTTTACCCTTCAACATTTCCACATCAATGATTTCACAATTTGATACACTCGTAGAGAACTGTAATAGAAGCATCAACCAAACACACATGAAAGGAACAATCAAGCCAAACAAGTTTACAAACTCTCCTGTTTCCCCTTCCACATTTTCACATCAATGATTTCACAAGTTGCTCATATTTTGTTTCAATAGTGATTTCGATCATTTTCCACCTTTATACCTCGGCCACCCTTATTACCTTGGCCACCCTTATCACCACAACCCATACCATATTACTTCGTGTTGCGGCGCGCAACCCGATCCCACTGTACAGTTACAATTCACAAACAACACGACAACAATCAACAATTCACAAAGATCAACAACAACACTTCTTAAGAACAACCACAACAATTTACAAGTTTCCGTAACCATCAATACCATTTTCCTTCATTTTCAACAATTCATATGCAATTTAAGTCACCACAATAATTTTCCACAACAAGGCAAATATGTTATTACCACAGTTGTTCCAATTGCATCATTTATGATTTTCCTTCCATCATTTGTTTCTCAACTCTTACCACATAACACTTTCACAATCACGCATTTAGTTCATTGTCAATTACTTGCACCATTAAACCACAAACACTCAATAAAACCAATCAAACACCCAACAAACCAACCACAAGAATTTCACAAAAAATCCACGTAGATATCACACACCAAATATTCGTACACCAAACAAGGTGATTTTACAAAGGTCAAAGTTAGCCATACATACCTCAAAGAGCTTTTCCTTAAGTTACTACAATGTTTCGGAAATTCTAGCAATTCCAATCTAGTTTAAGACATAACAAAATTGAACTCAAATTAGAAAAGTATTCATGGTTTCAGCTCATTTGAGCATTTTATCAAATACTGGACGAGCATCTTGATTTCAAATCCCCTTTTCAAGATTTCCTTCATTCCCTAACCCAATCTTACTTATTCAAGTTAAACAATCTTTCCATAAACCTAAGTTGTACATGCATGTATACACAATACTAATACTCCCAAGAATCATACCTCAATAACCCAT
>MU757785.1:27877-44236 GCA_026770625.1 Nicotiana glauca
CACTTCCAAACATCTTTATACATTACCAACAACTAGACACAATCAATCAAATACCTTTGGTACACGTAAGAACATTTTGGAGGAATCAACCATAACAAGTTTTCTCACACAATTTGGCATCAAAATCTCAATTTAAACTTAACTTGAAGTCTAGGAATTTTAGCACATAGTTCACATTCTTCACATATCCTCATTTACCAAGAATAACATATTAAACACATGAAGAAGTACCTCCCACATATATTTTCAAAACAATAATTTGCTTAACATAACAAAACGAGTACTGCATCAATTATATTTTGAACTTACAACATTTACGCGGGAACCATGGAAGCTTAATTTCTAAAAGACGATTTTTTTTTACCGTACATACTGATGATATACAACATGATCTGGTGGTGCAGTGACATTATTAGGAACAAAGGTACTCCCCTTAAGAACAAGTTCTACCAATCTTCTAGTGGCTCAACACATTCTTCTAGCAAGTCCTTAGGTAATCTACTCGGACTCAATGGTGGGATCAATCCCTCCTTACAAGCTTCAAATTCGCGGATTATGGTATCAAAATTACCAATCTTGAGGATAAGGCTTAGAGAGGAAATCAACTCCCTATCTTCAGCTATATCGCATGATCTGGATTATCAAAGAAGGGTGAAATTCTTAAATGCCCAAATAGCCTCCAACTTATAGATGTGGTCGATAACACACCGATAAGAAGGACTCTACTAGACACGGCTCCGAGACGTCCTAGGACACTTTAAAACCTTAGGCTCTGATACCAAGTTTGTCACGCCCCAAATTCGAGGGACATGACCGGCGCTCGACCGGGTATCCCCAGTCAAGCGGACCTCGGTGCCTTTCTTATCCCACGTGTTACCCCCACATTTTCATTACTTAATAACCAAGTGAAATAGCCATTCATAATTGAAAATACCTTTTTATTACAAAACATACACAACATACATGGTTCTCAGCGTGGTTTACATCTTACACCGCCCAACATACAAAATACATATTTACATAAGTTCGCAACCCACATTCACTATCTACGGAGCCTCTAAGGATAAAAAAAGGGTGATACAATACTTGCCGGTAACAAGGCTCCGGCTATACCTTACACCAAAAACCAAAACAAGACTCCGAAATTTAAAAGCGGCATGAGCCACGCAAGGCCCCGAGAGGAAAGGGGCTCACCAATGCATCTGACGAAAAATGAAGGGGAGCTATGATCGGTGGACTGGAGTACCTGCTATGGATCCACCTACAATCATGACACGAATGTAGCGCCCCCGACAAAAGGGATGTCAGTACATTTGAATTGTACTGGTATGTATGAACAAACCTTGCCCTAAGTAAACTCAAACCATACACAAGTTGCAAGCAATAACAAAATCAATAATTGAATACGCAGTTAAGGAACAATAAAGCCAAACAATTCTACAATCTCACCTTTTACCCTTCAACATTTCCACATTAATGATTTCACAATTTGATACACTCGTAGAGAACTGTAATAGAAGCATCAACCAAACACACATGAAAGGAACAATCAAGCCAAACAAGTGTACAAACTCTCCTGCTCCCCCTTCCACATTTTCACATCAATGATTTCACAAGTTGCTCATATTTTGTTTCAATAGTGATTTCGATCACTTTCCACCCTTATTACCTCGGCCACCCTTATCACCACAACCCACACCTTATTACTTCGTGTTGCGGCGCGCAACCCGATCCCACCGTACAGTTACAATTCACAAACAACACAACAACAATCAACAATTCACAAAGATCAACAACAACACTTCTTAAGAACAACCACAACAATTTACAAGTTTCCATAACCATCAATACCATTTTCCATCATTTTCAACAATTCATATGCAATTTAAGTCACCACAATAATTACCCACAACAAGCCAAATATGTTATTACCACAGTTGTTCCAATTGCATCATTTATGATTTTCCTTCCATCATTTGTTTCTCAACTCTTACCACATAACACTTTCACAATCACGCATTTAGTTCATTGTCAATTACTTGCACCATTAAACCACAAACACTCAATAAAACCAATCAAACACCCAACAAACCAACCACAAGAATTTCACAAACAATCCACGTAGATATCACACACCAAATATTCGTACACCAAACAAGGTGATTTTACAAAGGTCAAAGTTAGCCATACATACCTCAAAGAGCTTTTCCTTAAGTTACTACAACGTTCCGGAAATTCTAGCAACTTCACTCAATTTTGAGACATAGCAAAATTGAGCAAAAATTAGAAAGATATTCATAACTCTAGCTCATTTGAGCATTTTATCAAATACTAGATGAGCATCTTGATTTCAAATCCCCTTTTCAAGATTTCCTTCATTCCCTAACCCAATCTTACTTATTTAAGTTAAACAATCTTCCCATAAACCTAAGTTGTACATGCATGTATACACAATACTAATACACCCAAGAATCATACCTCAATAACCCATCTTATACTCCAAACTCGAAATTAAAACCTAGGGTATAGAATCTTACCTCTTAGATGAAGATCTTGTAATTGGGTTCTTTGATTCTTGAATATTGATGCAAGGTTTGGATGATTTACATGTTGGGTTCCTCCTTCTCTCTTTAAAATACTCTCACCTCTCTCTAAAATCAGTAGGAAATGACCCCAAATGAAGCCCCAAAGGCTATATATCAAAATGGGGTCGGGTTGTGAAAGTTAGAAAATTAACCCTCCGATGTCAACTATGCTACCACAGAATCCACCGCAGAATGGGTATGCGGGCCGCGGATTCATCGCAGAACTCGTTGCCCAGAACTGGGTTGTTCTGCCTCATTCTGTGACCATTCTGCGATCGCAGAATGGGTTTTGCGGTCCGCAGAGTTCAATCTGCGATCGCAGATTTCACACAGACTCGCATTTTTCCAGCTTTTGGTAATTTGATCATAACTTTGTGTAGGAATGTCCAAATGACGAACGGTTTGAAGCGTTGGAAACTAGACTTAAAGACCTTTAATTTTATAGGTTATAAATCACCTAAAACCTTATTGATATTTATATATACTCGTTCAAAGTGGGGGCTTATGCAAACTCATTTGAAATCTTAGCCTATAATGGATTTTTCAAATATTTTTCTTATACTTAGGCCTTTCCTTGGACCCCAAATTACTTACCATGAGACTTATACACATATTTACCAATTCCAATTGATGTACACCATTTTAATACCACATAAAACATTATAATTTGCCTACGTGGCACCACGAAACCCTAGCTTACTTAGCGAAATTTTCTGGGGCCTTACACGTACGGGGTGAACTTCTTACTGAGATAGTAGATGGCTTGCTTCTTTGTCCCTGTTTCATCATGTTGTCCCAGAACACAACCAAATGCTCCATCCAAAACTTCAAGATAAAGCAATAGAGGCCTTCCTGGCTCAGGCAAAACTAAGACTGGCGGTGTTGACAAGTATTCCTTGATTCTGTCAAAGACTTTCTGACAATCATCAGTCCACTTGGTAGCAGCATCCTTTTTCAACATTTTAAAGATGGGTTCACAAATGACCGTGCACTGAGCTATGAATCGGCTCATATAGTTGAGTCTTCCCAAGAAACTCATCACGCCCTTATTGTTCTTTGCCGGTGGTAGTTCTTGAATTTCTTTGACATTTGATGGATCCAATTCTATTCCTCGACGACTCACGATGAAACCCATTAATTTTCCAGCAGGAACCCCGAATGCACACTTGGCGGGATTCAATTTCAGATTGTACCTCCTTAGTATGTTGAAGAACTTTCTTAGGTCTTCTATATGATCAGTGGCTTTCTTGGATTTGATGATGATGTTGTCCACATATACTTCAATCTCCTTGTGTATCATGTCATGAAAGATAGTAGTCATGGCTCTCACATAGGTGGCACCAGCATTCTTCAACCCAAATGGCATCATTTTGTAACAACACATTCCCCACAGCGTTATGAAAGCCGTTTTCTATGCATCTTCCTCATCCATCCATATCTGATGATATCCGGAGAAAAAATCAGCAAAAGACTACAACTTATGCTTGGTGCAGTTGTCAATAAGAATGTGTATGTTTTGCAAGGGGAAGTCATCTTTGGGACTGGCCCGGTTAAGATCTTGGTAGTCGACACAAACTCTAACCTTCCCATCCTTCTTTGGTACTAGCACGATGTTGGCTAACCATGTCAGATACTCTACCACCCTAAGAACCTTAGCTTTGACTTTCTTAGTAACCTCTTCTTTGATTTTCAAACTCATGTCGGGTTTGACTTTCCTGAGCTTCTATTTTACCGGCGGACAGGTTGGATCTATAGGCAGTTTGTGAGCTACAATGGATGTGCTGAGACCAGTCATGTCATCATACGACCAGGCGAATACGTCCTCATATTCCTTTAAAAATTCCATATATTCTTCCTTTTCTGATGGTGACAGGTGAATACTGATGCGAGTTTCTTTGACATTTTCTGTATCTCCCAAATTTACGACCTCAGTTTCCTCCAAGTTAGACATATGTCTATTCTCAAAATTCTCAACCTCTCTGACGACCTCTTCTGGTATATCATCCTCTTCTAAATCTATATCTGTTTGTTGCGTTGTTTCATTGCAAGTCACAATTGTTGGTTCATCATCAAAGTAAGTAATATAATGCTGTTTAAAAATAGAGTAAATGATAGAGAAAATTATAAGAGAAAGATAAATGATAAACTGAAATGCTTTTATTAAATTCATAATTGTTTGGATCATCAGAGCTCTTTTCAAAATTAAAGAAAATGCGGAAAGAAAATCAACTAGTAAAAAAAAGAGATGCATGGTGCTTTTGTTTAGCCTTGCTACCCCGAATCCTTCTGGGCCCTGGCAGTTCTAATTGACCAATTGCTGAGGTGGTCTCCTCAGTTCACAACTTGTATGGAAGGGCCTTCCTCCCCTCCCTCCTCAAAAAGAACATAACAGTCCATATTATCATCCTCCAGAAACAGATTCTTCATGGCTGCCAATGCTTCATCTTCCTCTGACCCATATATAGTATCTGCCGGTTGGAAAGTCTACTCCAGGCTAGGTATCGGAAGCTCTAGTGGATAGTAGGGGCTGCGCCATGGTGGCGACCAATTCTGGAATTCTTCCCAAGTATAATCGTACCCTAAGCCAAATGTAGTACCGTGCTTCTTTAGTTTGATGGGTTTAGTGATCCCCTGGAGGTTTTTGCCCAGTCCCTTTCCAGGTTCGTACTCACACCAATTCAGGATACTTTCAATCTTGTTATCCCACCATTTATCCTTGTCTACAGCATTGACCCTTTCAATGTGGTGGTATGTTTCTCCGCCTATTCTCCTTCTGCCTCCAATAATTGGGATGGTCTGGTGACTATATATGGGGTTGCTACCTTCACCATGAATAATCACCTCCTGGTGATTCCATTTGAACCTCATTGCCTGATGTAGGGTCGATGCTACGGCTCCAACGGCGTGGATCTAGGGTCGTCCTAACAACAAATTGTAGGATGCCGGGACATCTATCACTTGAAAGTCGACGGTGAACCATGTTGGCCCCATTTGCAAGCATAGGCTAATTTCTCCAATAGTAGACCTTTGGGACCCATCGAAGGCCTTGACATTGATATCCCCATCTTTGATCTCATGCAGGTTCTTTCCCAAGGTTCCGAGAGTTATCAGCGGACATATGTTGAGGCTGGATCCTTCATCGATCAAGACTCTAGTGATGAAATAATCCTCGCATTGCACGGTGATGTGTAGTGCCTTGTTGTGGCTTAGCCCTTCCGGTGGCAGCTCATCTTTGTGGAAGGTAATTTTGTGGCTTTCCAATACTTGCCCTACCCTATTTGCCATTTCGCCTCCAGTTATGTTGCTGGGCACATAAGCTTTACTCACTATCTTCATCAAGGCATTTTTGTGAGCATCAGAGCTCTGCAGAAGAGCTAGGATGGAGATCTATGCTAGTGTTTTGTTCAATTGCTCAACAACCGAGTATTCCTTAGCTTGTATTTTCCTCCAAAGATCGTAGGGCCCAATTTCGGTAGGCCGTCCAGAGGCTTGCTTAAGTGACTTAACTAGGTGTTCTGGGGTGTAAACCCACCTTGTTCTGGTCATGCCATGCGCAGCAATTGTTTCTCCTATCTTACTCTTCACTTTTCTCCTAGCTTTGGCTGTGTAATCTCATGGTATCACATTTGAGTTGAATGGTGTTATGTCTTACATTGCCATAGGAATAGGTACCCTTGGTGGTAACACAACAACTTCAAATGGTGCAGGTGCTTTTGGAATTCCAAATTCAACCTCAATTAGTCCGGGCACCTTCGCAGAAGAAGGCGCTTCAAATTTGAGAGGTATAGACATGTTTACTTCATCGTCCCTGGAGGGCTGATTCTACACAACAAATTGGGTTAAGTGTAACCGCTGGTTTCTTTGGTTTATCACCTTCAGCAATCAAACCTATCGACCCTTTGGGGTCCCAATCATCTTTGATCTTGATCATGTGAATGTCTCCACCTTTGTGGTCTGGCAGAGGGTTGTTGCGAACATTAGGAGCAGGCTCCTTTGCTACGATGACCTTATTGCCGATTAGGGTTTAAATCTTGTCCTTCAATGAGCGGCACTCGTCAAGGGCGTATCCTTTCATGCCGGAATGGTACGCACATGTTTTATTAGGGTTGACCCACTGGGAAGGATTTTCTGGAGTTATGGCTGGGATAGGGGTGATGTAACCAGCAACTTTAAGTCTCTCGTACAACTGGTCAATTGGTTCAGTGATGGCTGTGTATTATATGGGAGGTCTGCGGTCAAAATTTGGCCTAGGTCGAGGGAAATTTTGGTGGGTGGGAGGTGATTGGTAGTGATAGGGTTGAGCATTATAAGCTTGATAGACAGGTGCAGGTTGAGAGTATCTGGGTGAGGTGGGTTGATATGTGAGAGGTGGAGACGATTGGTAAACGGGAGGTGGATTTTGATAAGAGGGTGTGGGTGCTTGGTAATTTAGTATAGGCTGATATGTAAGTGGAGGTGAAGGGTAAGTGTGGTATTTTAGTGGTGATTTGTCTCCCTGTGCGACCATTACGGCACTCACATCCTTTTTTCTTGGATGGTCCACCAGACTGTAAGGCCTTGTTGGTGGCATGCGTTGCTTCAAGATTAGTGACCATACCATTCTTAATGCCTTCCGCAATTCTTTCTCCCAGTTTGATGATATCGGAGAATTTCTGACACTCGATCAACATCAACCTCTCGTAATATTGTGGATCCTGAGCCCAGACAAAAAACCTATTCATCTTTTCTTCTTTTAAGGCCGACCTAACCTTTGTAGCTTCTGATCTCCAACGAGTAGCATACTCGCGGAATATTTCAGTAGGTTTCTTCTTCAAATAATAGATGTAGAATACATCCGGTGCATTCTCTGTATTGAATCGGAATATATCCATGAAATCTAATGCCATGCCTACCCTGCTTGTCCATTTCTTGGGGTCCTGGCTGATGTACCAGGATAAAGTATCCCCCTTCAGACTTCTCATGAAGAGCTTCATACGGATCTTCCCATCCGTTCCGACTCCGACCAGCTTATCACAATATGTCCTCAGGTGGACTTTGGGATCTTCTATTCCATCGAACATTTCGAACTTGGGAGGTTTGTACCCCTCCGGAAGTTCAACATCTGGCTGAATGCAGAGGTCTTCATAATTCAACCCCTCGATACCTTTGTTACCTTCCACGCCCTGAACTCGGCTGGTCAACTTCTCGAGTTCTGCTGCTAAGTTCCTGATAAGAGAGTCTTTGTCATTAGACTCAGGTGCATTTGAGATTGGTTGAGTGTAGTGGGGTACAATATCCGCGTAAATAGGAGTGTTGTGGAGATTGTCATTTGTGGTGTTCAGTGGTTCGAGAATGATTAGTGGAGTGTTGTTTGGAGTATGGCATGTGTTGCACTGTTGAGTATGAGTGGGTTCTATCTGTGGTTGTGGGGTGTTTTGTGGAGGTGCGAGATTCTGGGTGTTGGAAGGTTAACATCAGGAGCGGTGAGAGAAAATGACAGGTTTTCCAAGTTCCGAACCTAATCCAGTTCTTCTCAGAACTTCAACAATTTTTGCTCAAGTTGGGCAGCATTTTCCTTATCAACCGGGGTACCCTGAGGAATCTCAATTCTTTCAATTTCCTTTCTGGCGCTTGGATCTCCCATTCTACCTTTGTTCTTATTCCGGATAGGACTCATAGGAGGAGGAGGTGGAGGGCCCTTGGATCTTGTAGAGTATGATGATGGTTCCAGAATGCACGAACTAACCTTTGGGGAGGGGAATAAAAGTAAAAGAAAAACAAAAGGTAATAAGTTAGTGCAGGTTATGAGAGAGAAAAAAAATGCTGCAGTATTTAAACACATTGTGCAAGAATATAAACCATGTCCTAATTTTGGTGCCTCGTTGTGCCCGAGGTAGGCCTAGTGACAAATAGTTTTGGAGATCTAAATGCCTCATTTTATTGATAAAAATAAGTCAAACCGAAAATGACGCTAAATAATAGAAAGTAAAATATCACTAGTGGCCCTTGGACTCATTACAATAAAGTAAAGAATAAAAGGACTCCTAACTATTAGGTCCTAGAAGGACCTTCCCCAGATTTGGCATCTTTGTCTCCCTCAAACAACTTTACCAACTCGCGTAGTCCTAGCAGCAAATAGGCTTGGGCTAAATGTCCGCCTGCATTTCCTTTAGCGTTTTGACAGTCTTCAATCCTCTTAATGAAATTTCCTTTCAGCTCTACTAGACCCCGCTCCAAGTACCCTAGTTGCTTGTTGGCGCTGATAGCCATATCTCTCAATTCCTAGATCAACTTCTGATGGGCTTCTTCTATTTCCCTATGCTCACTTTCACACTCTCGAATTCTCTTGCGCAGTTGATTATACTTAACCCGTGCTTCAGCGTGCTCTTCGATAATTCTGTGACCTCGGACAAACCCGAGTTGAACCATGCCATTGCCTTCCAACAAACCCGAATAGTGCGGCACAAAACCGGCATGATACTTATCTGGCTTAATAGATTCTCTCCCCAAAACGAGTTTACAATGCCACAAGTGTTGAGCTTGGCACTTGTGAGGGCTATCATCATCCTGGAAATCAGCCCTGAAGTGACTTACTTTGTCGACACTTGGTATGGTTTGTTTTCTTCTGGCCTATCTCATGGCTCAGAGTGGAACGTAGGGATAGGTTCCTCTTATACCAATAGTATGAGAAATAGCGCGTCTCGGGATCGAACAATTAATTCATCCGTGGGGAACCACTCGATTCAGATTTTCAAATAATTCTACCCATCCTATGGCGTCCTCTGGACGAGCGAACATTTTATGCATATAATTCATACGCCTAGGCTGGTGCAAGGCAATGTGATCATCCCAGTCTTTGGGTAGGATCTCTTGCCGGTATTCCCCTTTCTGGAGGTGTTCCATGAGCCAGAGCTGAAGTAATAAGTTGCAACCCTCAAAATGATTGCCCTTTTGCTGACAGTTGTCTAGGGCGCGGTATATCTCAGCAACAGTCATGGGCACTATACTGAAAGTCTACCCGCCAATTCATTCCATCAGAGTCTTGGTTACCATGTCTAGTTTAGTATGGATCCTAGCCTTCTTCATAGGGAACACTATCATTCCCATAAACCAAAGCATAAAACAAAGACCCTTATGTGGATATGACCCAATGAGGTGAGGGCAAATTCATTTGAGTAGGTGCGGTATGACTTGCTATGGCCGTACCTCTCGTACAGATAGTCGAATGGGATATAAGAGTCTTTCAAGCAGGTTAAATCTGGGTTCTTCTTCAGTCCCATCATCTAAAAGAAACCCCTACCCTTGCGATACTCTAGCATAAGCAAACCCGGAGTCTCCCAAGGGATACCAGCTAAACCTCCTATTTCTTCGAGCAAAGGACTCATTTCAAGGTCCCCAAAGTGGAACACGGACTTGTCACTATCCCAAAACAGTGTCGTAGCCTCTATGATTCTGTTATTAGGCTGAATTTCTAGAAGAGAAGGCAAATTCCCTAAGTACTTGCGGATGAGTGTATGATAACAAGAGTGGAGGTCTTTCCACCAATTCAGCAGCCTTGGATGAATGTTGGTTACCATGCCAAATCTGGGGATTTCGTGCCTCATTTTCTGCAAAATAAAGCGTTAGGCCCTCACCCCACCGGACTCGATTATTTAAACGAACAATTAGCATATCAAGCATTTAGTTCTCCAAATAAATGCACAAAACATGGAGGTGCCCGTTTGGCTTCCAAGGAAACCCGGTGGACTTTGGACAAGGCTATCGTGATGAGTCATTATGTGGACAACATAACTGACTCGGCTAGGTTTGACCATGATGCATGTACATTTTAAACGGAGTAAGGTTTCTATTGGGATATTATACAGGTACCCTTGAGCGGACAACTCAAGAGGGAAAGGCACGGAACCATCGACTGCACCACTGATCGACTGATTTTACCATAAATACGCCTTTGCCAAATTATAGGGGTGATAGTATTGGAAGAGCACAACCACTCATTATAAGCGTTGCTATAGTATTTGTTTGGCACAAGTGGAATATGATGTTTGAAGATGCAATTTACAAGAATTAAACAACTTGACATGTATTTCCATGTTCATGAAATAAATGTTTACAATAATTGCTCAAAATTACAATGGTATTGATAGAAAGCGGTAAATGAAAGCAATTAAAGAAAAAGAAACAAAAGACAAGTCAGTTTTGAATAAAGGCATTAATCAAAAGCAATAAAGTCACATATAACATGAAATGGTAAAAGCCTAAGGAATCCCCAGCAGAGTCGCCATGCTGTCGACGCCCCCTTTTTTTTTCGTGAAATCGGGTTTACGACATTTGGGAAAGACAACTTTATTCCCGTTTGGGAATTGGGTTTTTAGATTTGAAGAGTCGCCACCTAATGATTAAGTGTATTAGGACACTAAGGGAAAGAATTGAGATGAAGAACCAGACTTTGGGTAAGGGCTAGAAATTATCTCGAGGGAAGGTGTTAGGCACCCCTCAAGATCCACTAGTGTGATTCCCGGCCATGTTACAATTGTGACTTTAAGCAAGCAAACATAAATAGACAAGCAAGAATTACAAATACAAGGGGGTTTTCATATAATAGTTGCAAATAATTTGAAACTAAAACGAAGTTAAAGAAGCTGAAATTTTACAAAGAAAGTAGTTTAAAATCCAGAATAAACAAGTGAAGAGGGAGAAATTTTACATAATTGCTGGAAGTAGTAGTTAAAGAAGCTGAAATTTGAGAAAAGCAGTTTTCGAAATAAAATAAATAGGTAAAGGGAGAGGGGTCCTACGTTTATATATAATATGGATCACCCATACAACAGCCGGTAACCGTTTATACACGTGGTGTTATCGCGTGGTCATTATATTCATATTCTACCCTTCCCACCCGGTTAAATTATTAAAGCACGGAATGTCTTGTTATTTATTACATGCTAGTACCCGTCCTAATCCTATCAGTCCCGGAGGCCTTTGGACCATTAGTCCTAAAGGGAGAGGGGTTTGGGGCCTTTTGGGAGTTTTCAAAGGACAAAATACTAAGGCGTCAATCAAAACACATAATGCAAGTCAAGGGGAAAGCAAATAAGCAAGTAGGGCTCAAGTAAGCCTCCTTAAATCAGATAAAGCCATAGAGATTAGCATGTCTTGCACGTACTGGTTTGGTCTTAATTAAATAAAACGATGAGCGTACTGGTTCAACACATATTTTTGGACGGGAAGTATGCATTAGGCTCGCTCGAATACAGTTGTCTAAAACTGATCTGATTAATTAATCAATCCTTTATCTAAGTGTTGGATAGAACTACTGATTTTAAAACACAAGCTGATTATAAAGCAAAGTTATAGAGTAANATTAAATAAAATGATGAGCGGACTGGTTCAACACATATTTTTGGACGGGAAGTCTGCATTAGGCTCGCTCGAATACAGTTGTCTAAAACTGATTTGATTAATTAATTAATCCTTTATCTAAGTGTTGGATAGAACTACTGATTTTAAAACACAAGCTGATTATAAAGCAAAGTTATAGAGTAAAAGGAGTTTCAGAAAAAAATGTGCTGTTTGTGAAAAAAAAGGGTCTAACAGAAAAAGAAGTGAACATCTAAGGACATGCAGACTAATTGGAAGAAGAGTTTCACAAGTCTTAAACGAGTTTTCAGAAAGATAAAGATTTGTTTAGAAAAGATCCATTACTTTATGAGCATCAGTAAATACTAATTTCAAAAGGTGAATGCTGTTTTGAATGAATGAAACGGCTCAGATTCGAAGTTCCTATAGGCATGCTCTCTATGCATTAACTGATTTTAACCTTTTAAATAGGAGTACTGTAGACATGGTATCTATATGCAATTTTGTTATTAAGCCTAATTATTTGCCTAATGATATGCAGAAAATGCAAATCCCTATAGGCATGGTATCTATATGCTTAGTTGTTAAGCCTAATTGCTTGCCTAATGACATTATTATATGCAAAAGATGCAAATCCCTATAGGCATGGTATCTATAAGCTCAGTTGCATAAATCAAATGTTAAATCCTATAGACATGCTTTCTACGTGTGAAGTTGCTCAAATCAGAAATAAAACCCTATAGGCATATTTTATACCCTTAGTGCATAAAAGTAAACCCCCTCACTTTTTTCATTAAAACCCCATGGGTTTACACAAATTGTTACAGACCAGAAGAATAAAACTAAAATTAAAAGTACATCAGAAATTATCAGCTACATCCGAACAACCTAATTCAGATTTAGTGTCTAATAATATGAGATTAAGGCCACTTTCGAGATCCATATTTCCAAGGACTTCTCTTATCTGGGGTGTTTCAGAGATCCAAGCGGTTTCAGGAACCCTACGCAGTGCTTGCACCCAAGATGCTAATAAGAATGAGTTATAGTGCAGCGTGGAAGAGCCAACCCTCAAGTGTCTAAGTTCAGAGGGAGCTCAGGGGTCCCAAGGCAAGGCTCACAAGAGAGGGGCAGAACTTAAGTTCTAACAAAATGTGCAAGTGCAATAGAGAGGGGTAGGGAGTGACAAGGCAGGCTAGTGACCATACCTAACCATGAGGTAGGCTGGCACACCCCTGACCAAACCTGTTGGCCAAACATTGGAGAGTAAGGACCTATTGAAGGTCAAGCCATGGCCTGGGCAGTAATTAGAATACTGTCAGGCCAAAGCTTTAACTCAGCATACATAGTAAGGGAATGAGGATGTGAGATTGAAAGAGCTTATGACCCAAAGGGTCCAGTTCATATCTATGGAAAATAACTTCAGATATATTACCATGTTTTGAACCATAGCTCAAAACACACAAGGGGATATAGGAAAGGGATTCATTACAAGAAGTGACCAGGATATAAGCACATTCCACAAAGATTAAATACATCAGACATTAAAGTAAACATGGACATAAGAACTGGTAAGTAAACACATTGGAGTTGGGGCTGGAATTAGAACTAGGACATACCAGTTTCAGAAAGCAAAGAGAGCAAAAATCTTGTAACAGGCCACAATACAAATAACAAGAGTATACTTATGCGTGTGAGTGTGAGTTCAGAAAAAGACTCGAGTATTGGTTGTGTGTGTTAAGAAAGGAGTAGGTATTTATAGTTTGAAATCAGGTAGGGAACAAGGTAAGAAAATAATCATGTATCAATTAGAATCAATCAGTAGCAGAAAATCCTTTTAATTGAGGAGTTCAAATTTGAACGGTAAAGGGCAGAAGTTTTTTAAGGAAGGAGATCAAGTAAACATATTGTGCATAACATACAAATAAGGGGTAAATACACAGGGGTTTTAATTAGGAATGAAAATTTGAATACACGGTTAACTAAAAAAGGCAAGAACAAAGTAAATCAATTAGTATATAGCAAATCAGGGAATAAAGGATTCAAAATCACTAATGAACCAAATCAGGAATAGGGGAATCAAAATGTTAAAGAGTATTTTCAAATAAACCAAGGAAAGAATCAATCATGCTTACACAAGGAAGTCTGAAATTAGTCCCAAAATCTAGAGGGACAACCAGTGTATATAAAGAATGCACAACATTGGGCGTGTGAGGTTAAATCATGGCAAAGATAAACAGTAATGCTAGCGAAACATGATAGTCGTATAGGCTAATCTAGTAACAGGGAGGAGGGGGCATCAGAAACATGCGAAAGAGGTCAAGTAAACAAGGTCTTATAGAGTTTAGCAAAAGGTCAGAACCACATGGAGAAATAAAGTTGAAACAAAGATGAAACAACTTCAGGAACTCAGAGATTAGGGTTTTGAAACCAAGCAAGTTTAGAGATGAGAAGCACACACATCACGTAACAAGTGGCCTCAAAACTCGAATGAAACCCTAAATTCTAGGGTTTTTACCATTAATTGAGTCTAGAGACGAAAACAAGCAAGTCAGGCAAAAATACTAACGAAATAAGTTCAAAAAACTCACAGGGACTGAGACCTTAAACATGTATTTCCCAAAAAACTTCATGAAAACCAATAACAGAAAAATCGTGCAAAATACAGTAGGGGAAATCATGAGAACAGGGTAGAATACAGTAGGAGAAAACACATAAGAATCACAGTAGAGCATGTAGAATCAGAGAAACCCTAGGTCGAAAAAGATGAAAGGTTTGAAAGCAAACTTTTTGAAAGAAACTTTGGGAAATCATTGAAACCTTAAAATAAACATAGATCTAGAATAGATCTAAAAAAATCAGGAGAACCTCGAGAGGCTAGGGTTTCAGTAGAACCCTAGAAGCGAGAAAGCCTAGAAAAGTCACGATCTAAGCCAGAGAATATCACAATCAAGCTCAAAAGACCAAGAGCCACCACAGCAAGGCCGGAGATGGCCGGGTTTTTCGAATAAGTGAAGGTTTGAGTGAAGAACCTCGAGGTCTGGCCTCGATCCTTCGAACAACGGGCATGCAGGAGCCATAGGAAGCAGGTACATGTCTTCAATGGCTTTGGAAGCCATGAATTCAGGCTGTTTTGGGCGGTAACCGGAGGGAAGCAGCTAGGGCTAGGTTTTAGGTCTTAGAGAAAATCAGAAAGGAGAAGGGTTTCAAGGGCAGCGAGTTAGGAGAAATGAGAGAATTAGGGTTGTCGTGTGGATTAATAAAGGAAGGGACGAAAAGGGGCCGTTGATCTCAGAGATCAACAGCCAGGATGAAAAGGGGTCTAGGTCGGGTTATTTGGAATTGGGTCATGGGTTCGGTTTAAACGGAATTGGGTTGGGAATTTGGGGCTGAGATTGGACCTAATTTGAGGCTAAAATTAAAATAGATGGGGCTAGTACTTAAATAGCTAATTTTCCTTTGTTTAATTTTATAAAAGTAGTGAAAATGACTTTGGGAGAAATCAAAAGCAATGAACCCCTTAATAATTCATAAATATTAATTAAAAAAATACTTGAACTAATTTTACAATTATAAAATACTATTAATCGTAAAATAGGCTATGATTGCAATTATATGCAATTTAGCTTTTAAAATACCGAATAAATTCGTAAAAATATGCAAAGATCACCTTAATTATATTTTGGTATAAATATGAGAATAAAATAAGTTATTCACCAAAAATGATAATTTTGGAAATAATTACTGAATTCTGTAGTATTAAAAATAGACGATAAATTGGTTTAAAAATTATTAAAAATTATGAAAAGTACCAAACTCTTGGGTGTGATTATATATGCACATATACGCTATTTTTGAAGTATTTTGGGTATAAAAATACTTAGGAAAAAATTGGGTATCAACACCGGGCACATCTCAAAACAGTACCAGCCCCTCAGGCTCAACATAAATCGCTCAGAACAGCATCAGCCCCACGGGCACAGTATCACATCACTCGAAACAGTATCATCCCCTCGGGCTCAATATCAGTCACACAGTACAACATCTACCCTTCGGGCTCAATCTCAAATCACATGGGTACCTACGCTCACTGTGGGGGTGCAGACTCCAGAGGGGCTCCTACAGCCCAAGCGCTATATCGTCATAAGGCCTGAAAGCCTATACATATAAACATGAGGCCTGAAAGCCTTCTCACATTACGCTCGAGTCCTGAAAGCCTCCTCACATATCACTCGAGGCCTGAAAGCCTCCTCACATAACACTCGAGGCCTGAAAGCCTCCACACATATCACTCGAGGCCTGAAAGCCTCACTCAATCCAGAAAAATATCATAAGCCCCTCGGGCATCAATAAAATAATAGTTTTCAGCCCAGACAATAGTGAAATATCAGCAAAGTCTCAAAATGAATTAAAACGGCTGAGTTTGCAAAAACAGTATAAT
>MU757787.1:1608-47635 GCA_026770625.1 Nicotiana glauca
CTTTATGCAAAGTTCTCCAAGTGTGAGTTCTGGCTTGAGTCTGTGGCTTTTCTGGGACACGTGGTGTCCAGTGATGGTATACAGGTGGATCCGAAGAAGATAGAGGCGGTACAGAGCTGGCCTAGACCGACCTCAACCACTGAGATTCGTAGTTTCCTTGGGTTGGCAGGGTATTATCGCCGGTTTGTCCAGGGATTTTCTTCTATTGCATCACCCTTGACTAAGTTGACTCAGAATGGTGCTCCATTTATGTGGTCCGAGGAGTGTGAGGAGAGCTTTCAGAAGCTCAAGACAGCATTGACCACGGCTCCAGTTCTGATATTGCTATCAACTCCAGGTTCCTACACCGTGTATTGTGATGCCTTGAGAGTTGGCATCAGATGTGTGCTGATGTAGGAGGGTAGGGTTATTGCATATGCTTCTCGTCAGTTGAAGCCCCATGAGAAGAACTACCATGTGCACGATTTGGAGTTAGTAGCTATAGTTCATGCTCTGAAGATTTGGAGGCACTGCTCGTATGGTGTTTCCTGTGAGGTGTATACTGATTATCGCAGCCTTCAGCATCTGTTCAAATAGAAAGATCTTAATTTGAGACAACGGAGGTGGCTTGAGTTGCTTAAGGATAATGACATTACCATATTGTATCATCCGGGGAAGGCCAATGTAGTGGCCGGTGCTTTGAGCCGGAATGCAGATAGTATGGGCAGCTTGGCATATATTCCAGTTGGGGAGAGACCCTTCGTAGTTGATGTTTGGGCGTTGGCTAATCGGATGGTGAGATTGGATATTTCAGAGCCAAGTCGGGTGTTGGCTTGTGTTGTTTCTCGGTCCTCCTTGTATGATCGCATCAGAGAGCGTCATTATGATGATCCACATTTGCTTGTCCTCAAGGACAGGGTTCGGCACGATGATGCCAGGGATGTGATTATTGATGGTGATGGTGTGTTGCTGATGCAGGGCCGGATTTGCGTGCCTAATGTAGATGGACTTCGAGAGTTGATACTAGAGGAGGCTCACAGCTCGCGATACTCCATTCATCCGGGTGCCGCGAAGATGTACCAGGGCTTGAGACTACATTACTGGTGGAGGAGGATGAAGAAGGATATTTTGAGTCATGTAGCCCGATGTCTCAACTGCCAGCAGGTCAAGTATGAGCATCAGAGACCGGGCGGCGTTCTTTAACGTATGGTTATTCCTAAGTGGAAATGGGAGCGGATTACTATGGATTTCATGAGTGGTCTCCCAAGGACTTCGAGGAAGTTTGATTCAGTTTGGGTGATTGTTGATTGGCTGACCAAATCCGCGCACTTCATTCCAGTATGTACTACTGACTCATCGGAGCGGAAGGCAGGGATCTTTATTCGGGAGATTATCAGGTTGCATGGAGTTCCAGTGTCTATTGTCTCGGATAGAAGTACACAGTTCACTTCTCAGTTCAGGAGGGTATTTCAGCGGGAATTGGGTACGCAGGTGGAGTTGAGCACAACATTCCATCCTCAGACAGACGGACAGTCCGAGCGCACTATTCAGATTTTAGAGGACATGTTGCGTGCCTATGTTATAGATTTTGGAGGGTCATGGGATGCGTTTTTGCCGCTTGCAGAGTTTGCCTACAACAACAGTTATTAGTCGAGTATTCAGATTACCCCGTATGAGGCGTTGTATGGTAGACGACGTAGATCTCCTATTGGATGGTTTGAGCCTGGCAAGGCTAGATTGTTGGGGACTGAGATGGTTCAGGATGCTTTAGAGAGAGTGAAGTTGATCCAGGAGAGGCTTCATACAACACAGTCGCGCCAGAAGAGTTATACGGACCGGAAGGTTCGTGATGTGTCATATATGGTAGGCGAGAAGGTCTTGTTGAAGGTTTCGCCCATGAAGGGTGTTATGCGGTTCGGGAAGAAAGGGAAGCTAAGTCCGAGGTTCATTGGCCCTTTCGAGATTCTCAAGAGGATTGGAGAGGTGGCATATGAGCTAGCTTTACCACCCAGCTTGTCTAGTGTGCATCCGGTATTCCATGTGTCTATGCTCCGAAAGTATGTTGGGGACCCATCTCATGTGTTGGATTTCAGCACGATTCAGCTGGATGATGATTTATCATATGACGTGGAGCCGGTGGCTATTCTGGGTCGACAGGTTCGAAAGTTGAGGTCCAAGGACATTGCTTTAGTGAAGGTGCAGTGGAGAGGTCAGCCTGTGGAGGAAGAAACTTAGCGGACCGAGCGGGAGATGCGGAGCAGATATCCTCGCTTTTTTGAGACTCTAGGTATGTTTCTTAACCTGCTCGAGGACGAGCATTTGTTTTAGTTGGGGAGGATGTGACGACCCGGCCTGTCGTCACGTGAGTTACCGCCCCGTTTCCCCCTTATTGTGTTGCTTCATGTTTCAATATCGGTATTAGAGTTGATCGGGTGTAATCGAGTTGGTTTTAGTTGAAAACGAGGCACATAGCCTCCTAGAAGGAAGTTTGTTTTAGAAAAGTCAACCGAAAGTTGACTATATGGGTAGAGGGCTCGGATGGGAATTCCGGTGATTCGGTTAGCTTTGGGGGATGATTTGTGACTTAGGGGAGTGATCGGAATCGAATTTGGAAGTCCGGTGTAGAAATAGACTTGAATTGGCGAAGTTGGAATTTTGGCGAATTCCGGTTGATAAGTGAGATTTTGATCCGAGGGTAGGAATGGAATTCCGAGAGTTGCAGTATCTTCGTTAGGTGATTTTGGACATGTCTGCAAATTTTCAGGTCATTTGGACGTCGTTTGGTCGGGTTTTTGATCGAATATGAGTTTCGGAAGTTTTAAGAAAAATTAGGCTTGAATCCGTGGTAATTTGATAATTCTTGTGTTGTTATGATTGGAACAAGTTCGTATGGTGTTTTAGAGTAGGTTGGTGTTTTTGGTTGAGGTCCCGGAGGCCTCGGGATGGATTCGGGTGGTTAAACGGACTAATTCCCATGTTTGAAGATAGCAGATTTTTCAGAAAAATTGCAGAAGAAATTTAGCCTATGCGATCGAGAAACGCGATCGCATGGATGTCTCCGCGTTCGCATAAGAGGAAAATTCAGGGCAGTTGGATTTACACTACACGTTCTCATAGTATTGGACGCGATCGCGTAGTGTTTGGTAGAAAATTTAGCCTGTGAGATCGCATAGACCTTGTCGCGATCGCATAGAGCTGGACAGCAGAGAAATGCGATCGCATGGATGTCTCCGCGTTCGCATAAGAGGAAAACTCAGGGCAGTTGGATTTACACTACGCGTTCGCATAGTATTGGACGCGATCTCGTAGTGTTTGGTAGCTGTGCATTGCAATCGCATGGGCCTTGTCGCGATCGCATAGAAGGATTTTGAATTCTTAAAAACTTGTACATCGCGATCGCATGCCTAGGGCTGCGATCACATAGGGTAAATCTGGGCGAGACAGAAGGCTTTTAATGAAAAATTTCAGTCGCGAACCCCTCATTATTTTCTCCATTTTTGCACTACCTTGAGAGCTAGTTGATAAAATTTGAAGGGGATTTCATCGGGAAGTGATTGGAGGTAAGTCTCATGGCCTTAATACGTCATTAAATCGAAGAATCATCCATTAATTCTCTGTATTTGGGTATAAATTGAAGAAGTTAGGGCTTGGATTCTTGCTATGTAAATTTGGGATTTGGTGGCCCATTTGAACTCCGATTTTGATAAATTTTATATGTACGGACTCGTGGCAAGACGAGGATTCCGAAAATGTAAATTTCATAATTTTTCGAGAAGTGGGCCCGGGTTTTGCCAACATCGTGTTTTTGGGTGTTTTTCGAGTTCTTTCAATTGAGTTATGTCCCATTAGATTATTATAACCTATTCCATGTGGTTTTGATCAGATTCTACACTCGAGGAGGTCGATTTGCGAGGAAAGCGCAAGGCGAGCTAGGATTTTGGCCGGTATGAGGTGAGTAATGGTTATGAACGATATATTGAGGGTTTGAAACCCCGTATTTGCACTATACGGTGCTATGTGAGATGAAAGATGCACCGTGTGATGAGCGTGGTGATATTGTGGATGGGGATTCGGACTTGGTCCATCCCGATTGATGGTGTACTGTACTTTTTGACTACGACTGAGCTTATATCCGTATATTTTGGGCTAGTTGCCAAGTTTGGGGCCTGGTGCCGATCTGTAGAACCTCTAGGGGAGCCTGTTGAGTTAATTGACCACACTTTACCTGTTGAACATATACTCTCAGTCGTATTCTTAACTGTAAAACATAATATGAATCGATATTAGCAAATTGCCCTTTAAATGAGAAATACCTAGGGTTGAATACCCTGTTTTCGCTGAGTGGCCCGAGAGGCCAAGTCTATATTGACTGAGAGGGCTCAAGGACCTCATAGTGAGGTATTTGATATATACCGGATCGGGTTGCGCGCCGCAGCAGTATATACATATACATGTATTGGATCGGACTGCACGCCGCAGTATATATATATATATATATATATATATATATATATATATATATATATATATATATATATATATATATATATACACACACACACATATATATATATATATATATGTGGATCGGACTGCACGCCGTAGTGATATATATATATGGATCGGACTGCACGCCGCAGTATTATAGCGCTTGGGCTGAAGGAGCCCCTCCGGAGTCTGCACACACCCCCAGTGAGCGCAGTTTACTATTATATTGGATCGGGCTGCACACCGCAGTATTATATATATATTATATTAGATCGGGCTGCACGCCGCAACACTATATATATTATATCGGATCGGGCTGCACGCCGCAGCAGTATTAGTAAGGATCGGGTTGCGCGCCGCAGCAGTGTTGGATAACTGTTGGAACGTAAGAGACTGGTACTGGATTTTTCCCCTTTTTGAAATGCTCCTACCCGTACTGTAATTTATAGAACTGCATAGTGTTCTTACAGGTTTTCTTTCCTTCAGTTATTATTTATTGCCGTTACTCACTGAGTTGGAGTACTCACTCTACTCCCTGCACCTTGTGTGCAGATACAGGGATCCAGGAGGCTAGTTGATTTCTCGTTGCTGCATCAGTCTAGTCGCGGAGTTATCGAGGTAGCTGTCGGCGTCCGCAGGACCCGATATCTCCTTTTGATATTTCCTTTACTCCTGCATTAGACTTGACATGTATAGTATATTATTCCGTTGTATTTAGAGGCTCAGACTTGTGACGCCAGATCCTTATGGGCTGTTATTTCGGTTATTTTGTTTTCCGCACTCACTTTATTATTATTATGAAAACAAGAGTTTATGCTTAAATTGGAAATTTTGAGTTAATAATTGGAATGGAAATGTGAAATGGTCGGGCTTGCCTAACAAGGTGTTGGGCACCATCACGACCGGGGTTTGGGTCGTGACAGCTAATGATCGGAAAGTAAAAATCAAAAGAAATATTCGAAGATCATATGAGTTGGAGGGAAATTCTGGCATGCGTGGGAGCTAAGATAAGCTAAGTATGTACTAAACAAGGGGGAAAAATATCATGAAAGGTAATAGCTTACGTTAAAAGAAAACCCGAGAAGGAACGAAAAGAATTATTTGATCAATGATCCCGAGTTGATGACGCTATGAACACATTTAAGATTTTGGATTTTTATACATGTAACATATATGTTGACAATCATATAGCTATAAAAGATTCCAGTGTAAGTTAAAAGAAAGAATTGAGCCCAAGTCAGAGACAAAGGAATGAATTTGTTACAACCCATGTTTTGTACGTGAAAGTGCATCGTAAGTCACTTAATGTAAGCATATGATACTTGTTAATCATAATTTAAATGGGTTTAAAGCTGTAATATAACTATGTATGATGTTTGGACATGAAGTATAAAGTTTGAGAAAAATCAAATTTAAGTTGCGGAAAAACCGACTAAGGATTTGCCTTGTAATTGAGCTTTTTGAGTAATAAATTTTGTGTGCTATATGAGATATTTTTAGGACATATTATATGCCAAATTGAATTTCTTAAAATTTAATTTCCAATTCTCTTAACCATTTGTTCATACGATATTCGGATAAAAAGATATAAGTATTTGAAAAAGGGCAAATGAGATGGTGCCAAGTAGCACCTTTTGACTTTTCAACCAAAATGAATATTTATCTTCCTATGTCGTCTCTTTATTTATAATTCCATAGATCACGACCAAATAAGACCCCTAACCTCACTATTAAGATGTCCATAAGGTTATCCAACAAGATTATCGTCCGAGGCACGAAATCACGAAGCAATAACACTAGAACGATCCCCATGACATAAATATCGCTATATAGCCTCTCTTTTTCTTTGTAGTTTGAGTTTTGGAAGGTATTTTGAAGTTAATAAAAATTTTTAATTTCTGGTTTCAAGATCTTAAATATCAAGTAAGATTGATTAATTCATTTCATAATAGTTTGAACTCACGGGACGGTGATTGGAAGCCGTGAGTTCGAGTTATTTGATTTGTAATGGACTGTTTCGTGTAGCTTTTGGGCTGTATATTTTATTGCTATTTAATGGAGTTTTTGGAGGATAAATTGTGTGGATAAACACCACATAATGGTGAAATTATGGATTATTCATTCTTGGTAATATTTTCGGGGTGTTGGACACCACTATAGTCGTCGTTTTTGGTATGAATTGATTGGGTTGTGTTGGGATGTTGTAAGTTAAATATAACATGGATTTTGACTTTCATCCACTATAGGAGGTAATGATATTGTGTTCCCACAGGCGCTTAAGGTTATTTTCGCATTGGTTAAGTTAAATGGATGAACTAATGAATAATGTTACTAATTAAGAATAATTGGAGTTGTGGATCATTTTCTTTGTTATGGATATATGGTATAAGGCTGGAATTATTGGTGAATCACTTTATTATCATATTAACGATACTATTAAGTTAAAGTAAAAAGCCTATATGGGATGATATGGGGTATACAAATTCCAATTGAAGCTTGTCGCTCGTTGTAAAATAGTTATGACTTGTTACTGTTTTATGGTGTCTTGTTATTGATAATTATGTATTGCTGGATTTCTCTGGTAATTGTTGCTGGTATATGGTATTGGAGGAGGCTCTTGTTATAGGGGAGATACCGCCCGAATTTATATAAACGAGATATAAGTTTAAGTTGCAGACTTAGCCTTTATTCAACACTTATTTTGAATCTCCTTATGCAATGGTAGATTGAGTTGAGTTGTTTGAAGAGTTTCTTGGGAGGTATTAAGGACTCACCATAGTTAAGGTATGTTAAGGCACTTCCTTCTTTCTTTTGGTATGATCTAAAGTAAAATGAATATGCTATTCTATAACGGATCTACTCCTAGCAACTAAGGTTGTCCATGTTGTTCTTTCCATATAAAGTTATTCTAATCAAGTATGTATGATCCTTGAATCCTACTGAAGTTCATATTGAGGTTATGGATGACCATAATGTTAATCGAAGGTGCAACAACCTTAAGTAACTTTGAAAGGTTTAGAATGTTATTCTATGAGTCTAGAATGCATTATATATAGTATCTATTATACTCTACCGAGCTGTGCTATAGTCGGCCGAGTACAACACCTATTGTGCAACCACTGATAAATTGGGTTTACCGAGCTCCACGTGGCCGGGTATGATTCTTCCGAGCCTTATGATGGCCGGGTACATTTTTACCGAGTCCTCTTTAAGGCCGAGCACAATATGATGATGATGATTCCCACAAAGGCGTATGTTTTTAAAAGTTTATGTATACATATGTATTATGCACTTCATGTTAGTAGCCCCCAGAGGCACGTAGATGTTACAAGTTGTATCTCCTCTATATCTCTTTACATTACTATTCTTGTTTATGCTTTCCTACCTTACATACTCGGTACTTTATTCGTACTGACATCCCTTTTTCCTGGGGACACTGCATTTCATGCCCGCAGGTCCCAATTGATAGGTTGACATTCCTCCTATTAGGCTATCAGCTCGGCGAGATGTTGGTGCACTCCACTTGCTCCGGAGTTACTTATTTGGTCAGTATGCTTTGGATATGTATTGATTGGTATGGCGGGGCCCTGTCCTGACCTTTATAATTTTATGTACTCTAATACACTTGTAGACAGATGACAGGTTTATGAAAACTTGTATGGCCTTGTCGGCCTATGTTTTGAGTTTATAAATGGTCATGTCAGCCTTATCAGCCCGTATGTTCACATGTATTAGTTTGTATACCATATTGGGTTGTCATATGTTGAGTATTCCCTTATATTTTATTTTTTATATCTCATGATGGGGTTTTTGGCTCATTTACTCATCATAGTATGATAAGAAAGATATGTTATATTGGTACTCGGTTGAGTAAGGCACTGGGTGCCCGTTGCGGACCTTCGGTTTGGGTCGTGATAGAATTGTTAGAAGATTGTGTCATGGATATTCCATAGCGTCCATGGAGGGATAAAGTAATAACTGATACCATGAGTCGCATATTGGAAGATAAGTTAAGCCAGCATAAAGGCCGATCAGAAGAAGGAGGAAACTAAAGAGTTATCTCAACGAAGTAAATCAGGAATCAGATTATTGGACACAGAAGTTATAGGAATCATGATAGAGAACATAGAATAATCACTATTAATATTAGAGGTGCAAGAGAGATAGCACAACAACTATGTTCTATAACAACTCTATAATAGAGCTAGTTAAAAGGGTACCAGTCTCATAAGAAGTCAATATGAAACTCCCACGGGATTGTGTATGTACCAGAGGTGCAATTATTATAGTAGAGCTTCAAGTTATGGACGTGAATTACACCTAGGTGGAAGGGAGGTCATGAGAGAGATAGAAGATACGATGCGAGATTTTAAGGTAAGTAAGATAAAGGTGAACAACATACGAGATACTTAAAGGAAGAAGATCATAAATAGTCCATACTTCGGACAAAAGGGCCAGAAGCACGAGGATTCTATATCCAAGAATGATAGCCGTCAGTGGAATATCTTCTAGTCAATGATTTCTAAGTATCGAAAGGTCTAGTTAAGAAACTAAAGAAGAGTTAGAGAAGATCTGATATCTCGCTTGATGATCTAAAATAATGCAAGGAAAATTAAGCAAGTTGAAAGAATATTACGAGTAGTATAAATAGATATGTATAGGTCACGAGATAAAGTATGGTAAAGCGACAAGGTATTAGAAAGATAGGAATACAGATAAGAAATGGCAGTGAGAAGGTGACGATAATGGATTAGTCCTCAGGATTAGGCCTATGAAAACAAGGGAGCTAATGGCTTCTTTATGTTATAGTAAGCTCAGTATATCCTGAATGGACTCAAAGGAGTTGCTCTTCATAAGTATCATTTAGAAGAGATGGAATGCTGCCCTAATAGTAAAATGATAACTAGGGATTTTGACGTGTTTCATGCTCCTTCTTGCTTACGTTTTGATTATAAACTCTTACAAAATAGTCCCAAAAGGCTCATAAGTTGTGCTTGATTGAAGGTTTGATCAACAAAGTGACGAGATGTCAAAGATCGACTCTAAAGGAGTGAAACCTACACAATTACCAAAGACAAGACAACTCAGGACAAACAGGCCTAGTGCGGCCTCACTACACTTTGTGCGGTCCGCACTAGGGAGATTCAGAGATCTGGATTTTAAAGTATCAAAGTAGTGCGCCTGTATTAGATATTGTGCAGCCCGCACTGAAGACACCATGACCACACTACCATTTTATACTGTCTGCGGAAGAAAACTTCAGAGAGATGTCAAGTGCCAAGATTCAAGCCTGTGCGGTTCGCGGTCGTATTTGTGCAGACTGCGTTAGATGCCTCTGCGGCCATAGTCCATTCTGTGCGGTCCGCTGATCCTGGGTTCAGAGAGTTGATATTTTAGAGTCAAAGAGCCTAGTATGGCCACACACCATTTTGTGCGGTCTGCAATGACCCCGTAAGAGCATTTTTATCCGGTTTTTCCAGCTTAGTATAAATAGAACCTTTTTCTATTTTTAGGGCATCAGCTATTTTGCAGACTTGAGCTGCGCTCGTGAGAAGCCATTTTGTAGCCATTTTGGGAACTTTAACGTAGTTTTAGCAATTGAATCATTATATTTACTTCAGTAATTTAATATTATGTCTTTCTCTTCATTTATTTATCTAATATTTTCTTCAAACATGAGTAGATAAACCCATTAGCTAGGGTTGTGGCTCAATCCTACTGTGGGTAATTGATGGGTGTTGTGATTTAGTGCCAGATTGGCTATGGGTGTTTGTTATTTGGGTTAATTTTATGGTTTAATTTATGAATTAGTGGTTGCAAACACTGGTTTGTGCTAAGTTGACTTGGTTCTTCTTGAGAAAGAGAGCCTAATTCTCCAAAATTGACCCAACAAGGAGTTGGGATGGAATCAAAAGAATTTCTAGTCTCAATTAAAGGGTTAAACCTCGAGAGAGTAATTACCCGACTTGAACCCTAGTTTTTTGAGCAAATTTGTCTACCCAATTGGTCTTGAGAAAGTCAATTGGGCAAAATCACTCTCTCTACCGAGAGGTGTGAGAGTGGCTAAAATCGTGCAACGGTTATAGCATATTTACCCAAACATGTCAATAGTGCCTTAGAAGCAACTACCCATCAATTATCCACCTAGGTGAAAGTCACTACCCTAGTGCCTTTTTATCCATTAGATACAACTTGTAACAATTCTCATTTAGCATAATCTAGTTGCATTTATAATTAGTAGTTTATAATATTAGACTATTAAAGAAAAAAACCCAAAAATGATTGGAAGTGATATTTGGAACAATTACACAAGTCCACTCTAGATATATACTCTACCCCCTTCTTAGCTCCCTATGGAAATCGATCCCGACCCACAAATCGGGTAAAAGCTATTGCGACCCTCTCTTCCTACTTTTTAGTAGTGTAGAGTATGCAGTGATCACTTTTGACGTCGTTACTGGGGAACTGACAGTTTTGGCTATCTATTTAGTTTATTTTGTGTATTGTTCTTCTTTCCTTCTTTGTTTCTAACTTATTTGTGTCATTACTCAGGTACTAATATGGTATTGAACAATGCTAATGACCCTTTTGGAAACGTGATAGGGGGGAGGAGGTAAATGATTTTGAGCAAGATGAGGCGCCTCTTTCCCCTCAAGGAAAATAGAGAGGCCGGAATGCCAATGCTAATCCAAATGATAATATTCCAGAACCTCGTCTGCCACCTTCAAGAGTGGCTCCCAAAGTATTACCGAATCAAGGGTATGCGAGTAGTATTGTCCCTCCCCGAATCCGGGCGGGGAATTTTCGAATAACCAATGTGATATTGACCTTGCTTGAGAAACGTGGGTATTTCATGTACGCCTCCGATCAAAATCCTACAAGCATCTCAAGGGGTTCGTAGTTACATGTTGGGGAAGCAAGCAGACGAATGTGTCCGAAGATGCTCTTAGGTTGAGACTTTTCCCATTCTCATTTCGGGGCAAAGCATTGGATTGGCTAGCAAGACTCCCCAACCATTCCATCACAACTTGGGATGAGTTGGCGGATAAGTTTATTGCTAAGTTTTTCTCACTCGGGCACATGGCGGCACTTTGAGATGAAATATTATCCTTCAAGCAGGAGTCAACGGGACCTTTGCATGAAATCCGGGAGCGATTTAGAACAATGGTGAAAGAATGACCAAACAACAATATGACCGAGGCGATGATTTAACAAACCTTCTATCAGGGCATCAACACCACAAATCAATGCATTGTGAACCAATTGGTTGGGGGAACTTTATGAAGCTTCCTTACATTGAGGCGTGTGAGATATTGGACGAGATAGCCGACACTTCTTCGGTGTGGCAAAGTAGAGAGAATGTGCCCCAAGGTGACCCCACAATCATCCATTTGCACAAGGAATTACAAGATCATGGTCAAGCTATTTCTGAGCTTACTACTACTATAAATCAATTGGCGAAGGCTCATTTACAACAAGTCCAAAATCCTTGCCAAGTCAATGACATGGAAGGTGTAAACATGCTTGCAATAAGAGAAGGCAAAGATGGCAACAAGCTCAAGGGAATTCTGAACAATATGATGATGGTGGTGGTGGTTATTAAAATGATTGTTATGATGACCAAAGTGAAGAACTAAAATATGTCAACTACTATCAAGGCCAAAGAGGCAACTCTTCAAACAAACAATGGAGACACCAAGGAAATTGGGGCAATCAACAACAAGGTGGTGGTAATTGGAACAACAACAATCAAGGCAGTAATTCGTGGAACAACAGTCAGTGCAACCAAGGGAATTGGAATGGTAATAACAACAACCGGAACACCAATAACAATCAAGGTGTATGGAATAATGGGAACCAAGGAAACTAGGGGCAAGTCTTTCAAAGGCCTCCAATGCACCAACAACCGAACAATCCACCACCGTTCCCTTCTCAAGGTCCTAGTTCTTCAGGTAATGATATGGGTAGAATTGGAATGATGTTTGAACAAATGATGAAGAAGAACCAAGATTCCGATGCTCAATTAGCTTTCCACAATGCCTCTATCCGGAACTTGGAGGTGCAATTAGGCCAAATCTCTCAATCGTTGAATACTCACCCTAATGGTGCTCTACCAAGTGCATCATAGTGAACCCGAAGGGTGGAGACAATCATGTGATGGTGGTTACAACAAGAAGTGGGAGAGAAGGTGATGTGCATGCCTCGAAAGATAAGCAAGTTGTGGATGATGCTGTTGATTTGCAGGATGATGGTGTACCTTTGATAGTTAAATATGTGGTTGAGAATAAGGTGAACAATGATGTGAGGATTAACATTAATGAGGCCGAGGTGGAAACTCAAGATGTCGTGAACCCGTCTAGGGAACACGTGATTGACATGCCCGAGCCGGTGATCCCAAAGCCAAGGCATCTTTGCCTAGGCCACCTCCGCCTTATCCTCAACGGTTGACAACCAATTTAAAAAGTTCATTGACATGATGAAAGTCTTTACAATCAATGTGCCTCTGGTGGAGCCACTTGAACAAATGCCGGGATATACCAAGTTTATGAAGGATTTTGTAAAAAAGAAGCGGTCGATGGATTGTGAAACAATAAAAATGACTCATCAAGTCAGTGATATCGTACATTCTATGTCCCCAAAACTTGAAGACTTCGGAGCTTTTACTATCCCTTATATTATTGGAAGTGTAGATTTTGCCAAGGCCCTTTGTGATTTGGGGGCTAGCATAAATTTGATGCCTTATTCGGTCTTCAAGACTTTGGGAATTGGGCAACCTAGGCCGACCTAAATGAGACTTCAAATGGCGGATCGATTGTTGAAGCGACCTTTGGGCATAATTGATGATGTACTTGTCTGGGTGGATAAGTTTATATTGCCGGCCAATTTTGTCATTTTGGATTGTAAAATGGACTTTGAAGTCCCAATTATTGTAGGGAGACCTTTCCTTGCAACGGGGAAGGCATTGGATGATGTTGAAGCGGGTAAGCTAACTTTCTGAGTGGGGGATGAGAAGGTCGTTGTCTTCCATGTTTGCAAGTCCATGAAGCAACCCAATAGCACCGAGGTATGCTCATTTGTGGACATTGTCACAGCTGTTATCGTGGATGACACACGTTCTATGATTAACGTGGAGGATCCCCTTGAGGTCGTGCTTCTAAATCTTGATGTCAATGATGATGTTAGCTGAGTGGAGTGCATAAATGCCTTGTATGGGATGGAGTCCTATTCTTATGAGCCGAGAAGTCTATCCTTGGACCTCGAAAATAGAAAGACACCTCCAACTAAGCCATCAATAGAAGAACCACCGGTGTTGGAGGTGAAGCCATTTCCTCAACACCTCATATATGAGTTCTTGGGCCCTTGTTCTACTTTACTGGTTATTCTTCCCTCGTGCCTTACTAACTTGTAGGTAGATGCCACTTTGGCGGTTCTAAAAAGGAGGAAGAAAGCAATTGGGTGGACATTGGCCGACATTTGGGGAATAATACCCGTATTCTGCATGCACAAAATCATCTTGGAAGATGATGCAAAACCCTCTTTAGAGCATCAAAGAAGATTAAACGAGGCAATTCAAGAGGTGGTGAAGAAAGAAGTGATAAAATGGTTGGATGTCGGGGTTATGTATCCTATCTCCGATAGCTCATGGATTTCTCCGGTGCAATGTATGCCAAAGAAGGGTGTGACAAATGACAATAATGAACTTATTCCCACTCGGACCGTTACCGCATGGAGGGTATGCATGGACTACCGGAAACTGAACAAGGTAACCCGCAAGGATCGTTTCCCTTTGCCATTCCTTGACCAAATTCTAGATCGCCTTGCGGGGCGTGCTTTTTATTGATTTTTTATGGCTATACTAGGAGTATAATCAAATCTTAGTTCTGAAGGACCAAAAGAAGCCCGCATTCACATGCCCATATGGCACATTTGCTTTCTCTCGGATGCCATTCAGGTTGTGCAATGCTCCAGCGACCTTCCAATGATACATGATGGCTATTTTTTCCCGACATGGTGGAAGTATCTTGGAGGTTTTCATGGATGATTTCAGTGTGGTTGGTGATTCCTTTGAAGAATGTTTGGGTAATTTGGATAGAGTGTTGGCCCGGTGTAAAGACACAAACCTTGTACTCAATTGGGAAAAATGCCATTTCATGGTTGAAGAGGGTATAGTGTTGGCTCACAAAATTTCTAAGCATGGGATTGAAGTAGACAAAGCCAAGATTGAGGTGATTTCAAGGCTCCCTCCCCCTACTTCTGTCAAAGGGGTGAGGAGTTTTCTTGGGCATGCGGGGTTCTACCGGCGGTTTATCAAAGATTTTTCGAAGGTAGTGAACCCTCTTTGCAAGTTGCTAGAGAAAGATGCCAAGTTTTTGTTTGATGAGAAATGCATGGAGTTGTTCGAACTTCTCAAGCATAAGTTGACCACTACTCCTATCATTATCGCACCTAATTGGAGCTTTCCCTTTGAGCTCATGTGTGATGCTAGCGATGTTGCGGTTGGAGCAGTGTTGGGTCAACATGTGAACAAAATGTTTCATCTGGTGTACTATGCGAGCAAGACAATGAATGACGCTCAATTGATCTACATGGTGATCGAGAAAGAGTTGTTGTCCATAGTGTTTGTAGTGGAAAAGTTCCTACCGTTCCTTATGGGGGCCAAAGTCATAGTGCACACCGATCATGCTGCCCTTAGGTACTTGATGACAAAGAAAGACTCTAACTCAAGTTTGATGAGATGGGTGTTACTACTTCCAGAGTTTGATGTAGAAATTGTGGACCGGAAAGGTTGTGAGAATCAAGTGGTAGATCACTTGTCCCGTTTGGAGGAGGAAGGGAGGCCTTGTGATAGGCTAGAGATAAATGACTCATTTCCCGACGAATAACTCTTTACGGTGTCAATGAAGGATATGCCATGGTTTGCCGATATTGTTAATTACCTTGTGACCGGAATAGTCCCGTATGACCTCTCTTCTAAATAAAGGAAGAAGATCAAGAGGGATAGTTTGGACTTCTATTGGGATAAGCATACTTGTTCAAGATTTGTACGGATGGTGTGATTTGAAGGTGTGTCCCGGAGAAAGAGCAATTGAGTATTTTGGAGACTTTTCATTCCTCTCCCTATGGTGGACATCATGGAGGGGCGAGGAAGGCTTCTAAATTTCTTAGTTGTGGATTTTATTGGCCAACTTTGTTCAAAGATACGGGTGATTTTGTGAAGAGATGCGACGAGTGCCAAAGAGCTGGCGGGATTTCCAAGAAAGATGAGATGCCTCTAAACACAATTCTTGAAGTTGATATCTTTGATGTATGTGGTATCGATTTTATGGGCCCTTTTGATAGTTCTTGTAGGAACACTTACATTCTTGTAGCGGTTGATTATGTGTCAAAATGGGTTGAGGCCATGGCCTTGCCCAACAATGAAGCTAGGAGTGTGGTAGCATTTCTGAAGAAGAGCATTTTCACAAGGTTTGGTATACCCCGGGCAATTATCAGTGATGGAGGATCACATTTTTGTAATAGAGCTTTTGATGCCTTGCTTTCCAAGTATGGTGTCAACCACAAAGTCTCTACACCTTATCATCCTCAAGCAAGTGGACAGGTTGAAGTGTCTAATAGGGAGATCAAGAGAATTTTGTCCAAAAATGTCAATGCCAATAGGACTGATTGGTCTAAAAAGTTAGATGATACTCTATGGGCTTATCAGACCGCTTACAAGACCCATATGGACCGGTTGGTGTTTGGGAAAGCATGTCATCTACCAGCAAAGTTGGAGCATAAGGCCATGTGGGCCTTGAGGAAGCTTAATCTTGAGTGGGATGTTGCGGCCAATCTTTGTGTTGAACAACTCAATGAACTTGATGAATTTCGATTCCATGCATACTCTAGTTTGTCCTTGTAGAAGGACAAGATGAAGTACCTGCATGATAAATATGCTCGTGGAAAGTAGTTCAAAGTTGGTGATTTGGTTCTCTTATTCAACTCCCGGTTACGTCTGTTTTCGGGGAAACTTAAATCAAAATGGAGTGGACCGTTTGAAGTTGTGATTGTGACCCCTTTTGGTGCTCTTGATTTGTATATAAAATGGTCAAGTCTTTAGAGTGAATGGGCATCGTGTCAAGCATTTTCTTGGAAAAATTGATGACAGCCACGTGGTGGCACTTATCCATTTCAAATTATATGATGGTAACCCGCATCGTGCCGCGACGTTAAATCAGGCGCTTCTTGGGAGGCAACCCATGTTTTTTTCTTCTTGTTTTCTTTGATTTTCTTTGTAGTATAGGATTGATTTTTAGGCTAATTGGTTGTGAGATGTTGCAGGATTATGTTGATGCAGTGTAAGGCATGATGGAAAAATACACTGGTCTCTGAAGTTTCCAGTGCGGCTGTAGTACATTCTGTGTGGAATGCACTGGCGTGGGTAAGATAAAGCTTCTCTAAAGTTTGCCACCACAGCCGTAGTCCATTTTTTGCGGTCCACGGTGGACCTCTACGGCCGAAGTCTGTTTTGTGCGGACTGTAGAAGGTTGCTTTCTCAAACTTGTGCTAAACAAGGCAGTACAGACCGTGGTCTATTTTGTGCGGTCCGCATTGGTAGGTGAGGCTGGGCCCCAGGGGCTTCTCTATAAATAGACCTTAAGGTTCTCCTATTACCTTTTTCAAAAATTTATAACTTAGAGCACCTGACTACTGTTCATCTTCTCTCTTAACCGTAACTCTTGCTTAGGATCATTAATCTTAATTTCATCTTTTAATCTGGTAACATTTCACTCAATTCTTCTTTGTTTTATTGTATAATTTCATTTTATTTTCATTTTTCTTAGCTTATAGTTCTTCTTCTTCCTGTAATTAGTTCAATTTTTAGGTTAGGTTAGTTTAAATGATGATTCATGTGGACTTAGTAAGTATAATGGACTGGTCAAACATTTAAGGACCTTAATTAGGTAAAAATTTGGACTTAAAAGAAAAATCTGATGAACCCCAACTCAGTGCCATGTCTGGGCACGTAGTGTGGACCGCGGATGTTTCTATGCGGTCCGCGGTGCTCTAGTGCGGTCTGCAGTACCACTTTGTGCGGACCGCACTGATGATCTTGTGTCCAGGTGACTTTTGCCTAGTGCAGCCACACTACATTTTGTGCGGTCCACACTAGCCCAGTGTGGCCTCGGTACCATTTTGTGCGGTCCGCACTGGGGAGATTTAGAGAAGGTGTTTTGTGAAGCCCATACTTGTGCGGACCGCAATCCATTCTATGCAGTCCGCGGTGGTCCCTGTGCAGCCGCACTACCATTTTGTGCGGTTCGCACTGGGCAATTTTTGCAACTGTCTCCAACACTGTGACCTATTCTGCAATTTGTTTTGCTGTAATAACTTGAACCTCCTTGATTGATACTAACAAATACATTGAATGATGTTTGCAGACAATGTTAAACAACAAGGAGGAAAATGATCAAAACAACCTGGGAGAGGTGAATCCTCCCCGGAGGGCAAAGGAAAGAAGATGATCAAACCCACTCCCCAAGCTTGGGAAAACATAAAAAGGACTAGAAAACTAATCAAAGCTACAGACAGAGCTGCTTCCCATTCCTCGGGGTGTGAGTATCAACCGTCAATGGACATTTCTTCAGACTCCGTGCCAAAATTCATGAATGACTAGATAAAGAGACCTAGACTACGAGACACCTCTCCACCATCACCCACTGCCCAAGCACCAACTAATGTCATTTATGAGTAGTCTGAGGGCTTAGCAGCCAATAGTGAAGAATACTCCACCTCCCCCACAGCTTTATTATCCGGGGAGGGTGCAGACGGAGGTGAGGAGGAGGTACAAGGGGATGAGGAGATAGCTGAAGGTGGTGAGCTTCAGGTAGGAGGCATTTCCCAAACTAGAAAGCACGATGTTTGGGAGGATAGGTTTATGAGCCAGGTGGCGTACCACAAGTTTAAGGAGTGGTGGCCGGTGAGAAAGTCGATACTAGAGCAGAGCTTCATTGATAGAGATATATTACCCCATAACCTAATGTGCAAAGATAATTTAGGAATAGAGTGGGCTGGGAACACTTTATGGATAAATGTATATATTCCAACGAATACATGGTCAAGGAGTTTTACTGCAATGTAGCCCACATCCAAAAGGGCTCCAAAGTGACCAAGGATCGTAACAAGACAGGGTTGTTTGAAGGGAAATACCTAAACGAATACTTGGGCTTCATTGAGGAGCACAAGACTTTATATATGGCGAAGTTGGAGATGGGCGATGAGGTCCATCCATGGTTAGCTCAGTACCTGGAAATCCCAGGTACCGTTCCTGATTGGTTGACAACTGGGGTCAAAATATTACGGACGACCTTAAACTTTGAGGCGAGGGGTTGGGAGACGTTTGTTTGCGGTCGGTTGGATCCTACTACACATGACCAGACCTTTCCTCTCCATTGGGCTGTATTGGTTGCTTCGATTATGGTAGGATACCCCATAAATATGGGGAATGTGGTGTCCTGCTTATCTCGTTAGTGGGAGTAGAGCATGACCAAAACTACCCTTTACCTAGCACCCTCACTATGTACTTTTGGGACTTACAGGTGGACAATAATCCCTATGACGTCAAGGTCAAGGCGACATTCCCGTTCTTCTGGTATAGCTTGAAGGGGAATGACAACCCCAAGGAAAAAAATTACAAAGCCCCTACTTCTGTCCCAAATGGCCAGTCTGAAGAGCCAGTTGTGGTAGAGGTCCCCTCTGAGCCTACCTCCACTTCTGTTGAGATGCCTCCCGGACCTTCCACATCTTCAACCATTCCTCGTGGCCCTTCCATATTAGTAGGCCCGGAGATCCCATCTTTTCGGGCCCATCCTATCACTCCCACCGACTGAGTTAGATGCTTCAGAGTATCAATAACTGGATGTATACTGGTTCATCCAAGTTGTCCACCTTGACCACCACTATTGCAGCTCAGTCAGCACCTCAGCCAACACAGATCCCACAATCGATAGAGGATGCATTGAAGGAAATTCTTGAGAACCAAAAGAAAATCCTCACTACTCAGGATGCATTGGCAAAGGCAGTTGATTCGCATAGCAAGGCTCTCAAGGAGCTTGTTAAGGAGCATAAGAAGCTGCAAAAGACACGAACCTCCAAGGAGTCCATGAAGGAGCTACGGGCAGATGTTGACAAGTTGAAGGCAGACCATCTGCCTTTAGACCTATTATTTGAGGACCCAGTTCCAGCAGCCGAGCCACAGCTGGAGCAGTCACAATGGCCTCCGAAGAGGAAGAGGACGATTCCTAGAACCGATGATGCTATCATCCAGTTGGTAGACCCAGCGAAGATTTCCTCCAGTCAGCCACAGGGTGTACCAGATTTAGAGCCTGTCCAGGTCTAGGCCCAGGTCCTAGTAGCTGAGCAGCAGGATACCGGGAACTAGTCTGAGATTCCCGAGCACACAGATGACCCAGGGACCACCCATTATCCTATGCAGTCCAACAGGGTTTAGGGAGTCTTCTATATCCTTTTCTCTACCTTTCTGGTGCTTAATTGGATTAGTTGTCAATGGGGACAATACCAGCTTTTATTTGAGGGGGTGCGCCCTACATTCTTGGATGACTGTATATATTGTTACATTTGATGCTTTCTTGATTTTCATTTGGTCTATATATAATTTTATATTTAGTTACTTTTATCGCACTTTTTATCTTTCCTTGGGTCTGTATATAATGTTATATCATTGTATATATTCACCCCCCGTTGTATATTCAAATCCCCTATTGCATATATTCATTTTGTTTTTGCAATTTTTTTTCATTTTTAGCTTCTTATTTATGTTCATTGCTTTTTGTTTCATTTTGGACGTTTTCAATAAGCCTTTGGTTTTCTTAATGCCACGGTTCTTTCCAAAGGTGGAGTGTTGTGTGAACCAGGTGGTTCTTCCCAATAATGGATGGTGTGACAACCTTCTAAAGGGTTAGAGTTAGTTTTTCTTTTTTGTTTTTTAGTAGTTTGTAGTTAAGGGTACCTCAAGCAAAGCTTCACTTGGGCCTAGCACATTTGCCTTTGATCCCATGGTAAAGGACAAAATGTTGTGTTTAGGATGGTGAAAGTCGTGACCTTGAGACTCTTGTGTTGACCGATAATCATCAAGTAGTTTTTCGGGACCATTGTGTGCTCAAATCGTATCTAAGGTCGTTGTGAACCCCAGACTCTATTCTTTACCAATCCTTTAGCTTGTGTGGTGATAAATCGAATTGCGAGTCCAAGTCCCGAGCCATTGGTCTATAACTTGTCCTGAACGTTTGTTGAGGCAAAATCTTTAGTGAAATTTGACTTGAGAAGTGATTATAGGCTCTCCTTGATCCAAATGATAGTTTGAACAATTCCATAGCCTACCAATAATATGATCCCTAGTTAACCCTTTTGAGCCTTACACCTTTTTCTTTCAAGAACCATGATACAAGCCTATACCCGTTCTATAAGATACCCTCTCTTGACACCCGATCTTTCCTTGAGCACATGGAAAAAATATAAGTTTGGGGAGAGAGTCGAGGATGGAAACAAAGTGGTAAAAGGCACAAAAATAAATAAAAGGAAAGGCAATGAAAAAGAAAGAAAAGCAAAAAGACAAAAAGAATGCTGAACGCTAAAAAGTATAAAAAGGGATTCAAGAAAAACAAAAGAAAGAAAGGCGGGGAAATTTGAAAAAAGGAGAATAGGTTTGAATTGCACAAGAAAGAGTGCCAATGTGTCTCTATAACCCCTTAGAAAGAAGTGAGATGACTCAAAGAGTCAAGATAATGTGTTCCAAATGAATCAAAAGAAGTTCTTACGGGAAGATGGAACCCATTTAGATCAAAACATTTCCTACCCTGAACCAAAAGCCTTCACAATGACTCTACAAAAGATCTATATGATCTTGAGTTGAATGAAGCTTACATTAGTGGATACTTACATAAGGGGCAAGCATATGGTACTTAGATCCAGACTTGTGACCTTTTTCTTGAGAGAGATGAGTGAATTCCCATTAACCTCGGTTTGTGTGCTAATATTCTAAAAGGTGAGGTTTGCTTAGGGAGAGTTAAGGATGTGTGAGTTTGGGTTCCACAATGACCAAAGTAATTGAGAGAGTTCTTTGATGTAATAAGTCAACTCTTGATGCTCTTGTGTCATACTTAATCCATGGTTTTTCAAAGTTTAAATGTTGTTAATGACTCATTTGTATTGAGGGCAATTGTTAGTCCTAATTGATGCTAGTTCAGGTTACTTTAGGATAGCTGAAAATTCTTGAATTTTCCCTTAAGGGGTGGGTCTTATTTTGTTTGCTTGAGGACAAGCAAAAGCTTAAGTTTGGGGAGTTGATGACTAGGGATTTTGACGTGTTTCATGCTCATTCTTGCTTACGTTTTGATTATAAATTCTTACAAAATAGTCCCAAAAGGCTCATAAGTTGTGCTTGATTGCAGGTTTGATCAACAAAGTGACGATATGTCAAACATAGGCTCAAAAGGAGTGAAACCTGCACAATTACCAAAGACAAAATAACTCAGGACAAACAGGCCTAGTGCGGCCACACTAAACTTTGTGCGGTCCGCACAAGGGAGATTCAGCGACTTGGATTTTAAAGCATCAAAGCAGTGCGGCTGCAGTAGATATTTTGCGGCCTGCACTGAAGACACCGTGGCCGCACTACCATTTTATGCGGTCCGCGGAAGAAAACTTCAGAGAGATGTCAAGTTCCAAGGTTCAAGCATGTGCGGTCCGCGGTCGTGTTTGTGCGGACCGTGCTAGATGCCTCCACGGCCGCAGTCCATTCTATGCAGTCCGCGGATCCTGGGCTCATAGAATTGATTTTTTAGAGTCAAAGAGGCTAGTGCGTCCGCACACCATTTTGTGCGGTCCGCACTGACCCCACAGGGGCATTTTTTATCTGATTTTTCCAGCTTAGAATAAATAGAACCTTTTTCCATTTTTAGGGTATCAACTATTTTCCACACTTGAGTTGCACTCGTGAGAAGCCATTTTGTAGCCATTTTGGGCACTTTAACGTAATTTTAGCAATTGAATGATTATATTTACTTCAGTAATTTAATATTATGTCTTTCTCTTTATTTATCTGATTTTATCTTCAAGCATGAGTAGCTAAACTCATTAGCTAGGGTTGTGGCTCAATCCTAGTGTGAGTAATTGATGGGTGTTGTGATTTAGGGCTAGATTGGCTATGGGTGTTTGTTATTTGGGTCAATTTTATGGTTTAATTTATGAATTAGTGGTTGCAAACACTGAATTGTGCGAAGTTGACTTGGTTCTTCTTGAGAAAAAGATCCTAAGTCTCTAAAATTGACCCAACAAGGAATTGGGATGGACTTGAGAGAATTAATAGTCCCAATTAAAGGGTTAAACCTCGAGGGAGTAATAACCCGACTTGAACCCTAGTTGTTTGAGCAAATTTTCCTACCCAATTGGTCTTGAGAAAGTCAATTGGGCAAAAGCACTCTCTGTACCGAGAGGTGTGAGAGTGGGTAAAATTGTGCAACGGTTATAGCATATTTCCCCAAACATGTCAATCTTGCCTTAGAAGCAATTACCCGTCAATTAGCCACCTAGGTGAAAGTCACTACCCTAGTGCCTTTTTATCCATTAGATACAACTTGTAGCAATTATTCGTTTAGCATAATCTCGTTGCATTTATAATTAGTAGTTGATAATAGTAGACTATTAAAGAAAAAACCAAAAATGATTGGAAGTGATAATTGGAACAATTACACAACTCCACTATAGATAGATACTCGACTCCCTTACTAGCTCCCTGTGGAAATCGATCCTGACCCACAAATCGGGTAAAAGCTATTGCAACCCTCTCTTCCTACATTTTAGTAGTGCGGAGTAGGCAGTGATCATAGAATAAGGGTGTAATTATGATAGATAAAGGATGATTTTTGGGCCTTCGATTGAGTAATGATTTGGAAAAAAAGAGGTGTAAAAGAAAAGGGATTTATGAGTTGTACAGGATTAAAATACCCACGTAAGAGAATCACTTTGGGATGCTATAGAATATGGTTATTGCAGTACAATATCATCGCTAAGTGGATCAGGAAAATTACTTCGAATATTCCTTGATGTAACGTAAGCCCTATTGGCAAAGTATTTCATAAGAAGTTTCAAGTCGGTATATTGTAGATCAATATTGAGGTGAATCAAAAGTGGATGGACAAAAGTCACAAAGTATGAGATGAGAGTAGGCAGTCATTCTAAAGATGAACAGTAATAAGGAATTATTAAAGGACTTAAATTTACACATATGGAATAAGCAATGAGAGTAAGCTGGAATTTTGTAGCAGACCTCAGCAACGATAAATTAAAGTAAGAGTTATGCGATGAGATAAATATCACGAATTCAACAAAGTACCGAGCAATGAACTTGAGTATACTCATAGATTCCTAAAGGGACATCTTATCAAGCTTTACATATGAAGCCTAGAGAATGGGCACACTTACTAGGTCAAAATTGTACAGGCTGCATGATGAAAAATAGCAACAGTTACGAGATTGGAAGAATTCCGACTACAAGTTGTGGGGTGGGAAGAAGGCCTAAGGGGGGAATGCCCTGGACTTTGGACTTATTCAAAGAATAATTGCCTAGATAGAACGGGAAGTTCTAAAGTATTCGGAATATGTAAATTTTGAAAATGATAAGATCATTAGTCAACATTAGAGGACGAATGTTCGAAAGAAGGGAAAGATGTTATGGCCCGCAATATTACGTCGATATCACGTTCCGTAGTATTATATTACGATGATGTTATGCTCTGAAGTAATATATTACGATGATGTTACGTCCTACAGTATTATATTACGATGATGTTATACCCAACAATATTACATTACGATGATGTTTCGCTTCGCAGTATTAAGTTACGATGATGTTGCACCCTGAAGTATTGTACGTGGAATTTATCGTAATGTAATTGACATCAGTCTAAGTAAAAGATTATTTGGAGATTATAAGGATTATGCTATTTCACAAGTGATTAGTAAATTTTTGAAGGTGATAGGGGAATCAAGTCAAAGAAAATGAAATTCGTTGAAATTTGGCATTTTGGGATAAAATATGACCCGAGCTAAAATACTCGGTATTTATGGACTAGTGCCATGCAAGGTACTACATGACCATAAGGTGTACAAGGTATGTTAAAATAGAGTAGTATTCAATTAAGTTAAGATAATTTTTAAATTATGCGGCTAATTGGTTAATTACTGGGTAACGGAAAAATACGCAGTTAACTAATAAGTGGGTAAAGATTAATAATATTCACCCACACTTCCACGTGGCATAAATCCATAATAGGCAAAAGATGACTCTTAAATCACTTTTCCATATGGCTATTATGTAGTAACCAAACCATGAATTAAGTCTTAACAAGACTTCTAGACCTTATCCATGGGATTTATTGGGATTCTTTGTAAAAAAGCCCAAACAAATCTGCCTTTGGCTTAAAAGCCAAGAACTTTGAAAGCAGAAGCATTTTCATTTCAAACAAAAGCTTCATTTGAAGAAATTTTTGTCCAAATTTCAACGAAACAAGCAAAGATTTCGTTCCTCAATTTCAAAGCGCAAAAGCTTAATCCGATTTTTAGGCAACAAAGGGTTCCAACGGAATATTATACAGAGTTTTTCCTACTCCAGGTATATTAAGGCTATTCCTTCTTCTTTTGGCATATTCCATATGATACGAACGAAACATGCAAATGCACAAATTCAATAAATGACTTTATTCATAAAAGTATTAGAGGTATCTATATTCTGGAATTTTCATGTGTCATAATATTTTATCATCTGTTCATGGGTCTCAAAAAAAAAAACGAAAGTCGAAAAGAGTTTACTTTATGATATTACTCAAAGGCAAAATTGTTTTATGACATTCCAAAAGATTTTATAAATGTACTTTCATGCATTGCATTCATGTACATTGACCCATGACCATATGATATTATATATATATATATATATATATATATATATATATATATATGATGGGATGCCCTTAGAGGCTGATGATGTTATGAAACTTGTACCTATGCATGACATGACATTCATATGCATATGCATGATACTATAATTATTTCATGATTTACAAAGTTACTCAGACTTTTAGGTTGATTCATGTACTCCATATTTTTTCCATATCTATTATGTACTTATTTATATGCCTTACATACTTCATAATTTTTCGTACTGCCGTCCCTTTTGCCTGGGGACACTGTGTTTCATGCCCCTAGGTCCAGATAGACAGGTCGAGAGCCCTCCAAGTAGGCTATCAGCTCAGCGAAAGATGTGGATGCGCTCCATTTTCTTCAGAGTTGCGTGTTTGGTTAGTATGATTTAGACGTGTATTGTTTGGTATGGGGGGGATCTGTCCCAACCTTTATGATATTTCTATACTCTTAGAGGCTTGTAGACATATGTCGTGAACGTGAAAGATTGTACGACCTTGTCGGCCTATGGTTTGAGTTTATAAATGATCATGTTGGCCTATTAGGCCCGTATGTCACATGTATATGATGATGTAATAAGAAAGATATGTTACGTTGGTACTCGGTTGAGTAAGATACCGGATTCCCATCGCGGCCCATCAGTTTGGGTCATGACAATAATATTAAATGCAAAAGTTTTGCCGATTGGTGCACCAATTGTGCATGGCACTGGCATTTGTTGTATTTTTAAATAAACGCCTTTGCTTCTTTTTCTATCCGGGGCCAGTAATATCCTGCCCTAACCAGCTTTAGTACCAATGAATCTATAACAAAATTGTTCTAGCAAATTCCTTCTTGGACCTCTCTCATCACGTAGTCCTCCTTCAAGGCTCCTAGACATCGGGCCAACGGGCCTTGGAACAATCTCCTATATAATTGTCTACCTAAAAGGATGTAGCTAGAAAATTTGGTGCATAGTACTCGAGATGCCTTGGAGTTTCTGGGCAATTTTCCATGCCGAAGGTGATCGATGAATCATTCCTCCAGTCCCAGATCAGGTTGGTTGTATTTACTTCACAACAGTTGTCCATGTCCAATACCGAATGCATAAGTTGAAGATAAGACCAGAGTCAGATCCGTTCATTTCCATAGGTGACCTCAAATTGGCCAATGCATCTTGTTTTATATTTTCTTATCTCGAGATATGTGTGATCGACCACTCCCTGAATCGTGCAAGAAAAATTTGCAGTTTAATCACGTACTACTGCATGAGTTCCTCATTTGCATAATAAATCCCGTACACTTGTTTTACTACTAGTTGGGAATCACATTTTATTTTTATGACCTCAGAGCCAAGTCCTCGGGCCAGTTCGAATCCTGCAACCAAAGCCTCATACTCAACTTCATTGTTAGTTAATGGAAAAGTTTTTATGGCCTGCCTCAGGGTCTCCCCTGAAGGCATGATTAGGACCACCCCGAGCCCCGACCCTTTTATCCATCCATGAATAAAGTCTAGACTCCTGATGTCATTTCTGACACCAGCACCACTTCTTTAGCAGCCAAGGGCAATAACCCAAGACTAAAATCAGCCACAAAGTCGGCCAAAACTTGTGATTATATCGTAGTCCTAGTCTTGTATTCAATATCAAACTCACTAATTGTGATTTCCAATTTGGGTGATTGGCCTGACAATTCAAGCTTATGAATAACATTCCATAAGGGGAAAGTTGTCACAACGACTATTGGGTGGCACTGAGAATAAGGCCTAAGCTTTCGAAAGGCGACCACATGATCTAAGGCCAGCTTTTCATGGTGTGGATAACGAGTCTCCGCTCCTGATAGAATTTTGCTAACATAATAGAGTGTAAATTTCATACTTTCATCCTTTCGGACTAGAAGGACACTTACCGCTACCTCTGAGACTGCTAATTATATTAACAGTTGTTCACCTTCCCCCGATTTTAATGACAATGGGGGCTTCATAGCTATAGTTTCAGTTCTTTCAAGTCCTGCTGAAATTCCGAAGTCCATTCGAAATTGTTCTTATTCAACTTCTTCAGAAGTGAGAAGAAGTGATGACCTTTTTTAGAGCATTGTTAGATGAACCTGCTTAATGCCACCAATCTTTCGATTAGCGTCATTACTTCTTTTATGCTTGTCAGCTTGTTCAAAATATCCTCGATGGTTTTAATCTTCTCGGGATTTACCTCAATCCCTCTTTGTGAAACCAAGAAATCCAAGAACTTACCGGAGCTAACCCTTGTCGACTCCCCCTTTTCCCTTGCGGAATCGGGTTCACGACATTTGGGAAGAAAACTCTTTTCCCACTTTGGGAATTGGGTTTTTTTGAGAGTTTGGAGAGTCGCCACCTAATGATTACAGTGCATTAGGACACTTTTAGAAGAATTAAAGATGCAGACCAGAGTTTTGGGTAAGGGCTTGAAATTATCTCGAGGGGAAGGTGTTAGGCACCCCTCAAGATCCGCTAGTGTGGTTCCCGACTATGATACAATTGTGAATTTAGATGTAAATGTAAATAAACAAGTACAAGAAGCACAAGAGTGTAAGGCCCCGTAAAATCTTGTGCTCAAAACCTAGTAGCTCGTAGTGCCAAGGTCCGAATATGCGTTAGGAATGTGTAGAATTCTTCGCAGCGATCTTGCTCATCGTGGTTTGGACCCTTTTTATTGATTTTGCACTTAAAAATCAAAAGAATGAATTTTCCATAAAATTTCCATTATGCGGTCCAGAATGCGGTCGCATATCAGCTATGCGGATCGCATTTCTGCCGCAGAGTGAAGAAGAAGATTGCCAAAATTGATGTTGAAAATATGGTCCTATATGTGATCGCATAATCAATATGCGGACCGCATAATCGTCGCATAAATTCCTCAAGGATTTGTGGAGGTCAATTTTGCGGTGCAAAATGCGATCGCATAACAGGAATGCGGACCGCATTCCTATCGATGACCCAAGTAGACCCTTTAGAGTTTTGGGTGCATTTCTGCGGTCCAATCTGCGGACCGCATTTCAATTCTGCGATCACAGAATGCGACCGCAGATTTTGCTCGGGCTTATATTTTTCTAAATTTTAAAACCTGACCTCTTTGTAATAAAACACCCAACCCTTCATTCTTTAACGAGTTTCTGCACAAAATAAGGGAGAGGAAGAGAGGGTCTTGAGAGAGAAAGTCATCTTCTCCAAAATTTGATTCTTCAAAACTATCCGGGCCGGGAAATTTCAAGCTTTTCTTCACCCCCCCCCCTTTTTTTTTTACAGGTAAAATCCCTAACCCTTTTTATTGAATTTCAGGCTTAAACTAGGGGGAGTCTCATGCATTGGTCCTTGAAAATAATGGTTGAAATCATACACGCATGTCTGTTAAAACCTAAAATCTAGTAGGAGTAATTAGGTGGGAGTAAAAACTTGTGCAAGGAAGGGGTTAATAACCTAAATATATTCGGGTAGTGATTTTGGACCTTGAAATTCTAAGTTATGTGTATTAATTTGTGCAATATATTGACAGTGCTAGATTTTTGGTGAATTGTAAGTAGAAAGTAAAAAGGAATTCAGCTCTAGGTATGTATGACTAACTTTAAACTTTGTAAAATCGCCTTGTTTGGTGTCCAAATACTTGGTATGTGATATCTTCATGGATTAGTTGTGAAGTTAAACTCTTGGGAGTAGTATGTGTTTTCTTGTGTGAACCATTTGTGAATTCATGTAATATTGTGCCTTAAACGTTGTTGGTTAGGACGTCTGATATGATTTTGCAAGTAAATGGCAATAAACCAAGTTGTGATTGCAAATGTGTTATGTGGTAAGAACTGTGGAATAAATGCTAGAAAGGAATCAAAATTGTGCAATTGAAATAACTGTGGTAACATCCTTGATGGCTAGTCGAGGAAATTATTGTTGTGATTTAAATGGTACAACGGGCTGTTGAAAAAAAGAGAGATGGAAATGGCATTGATAGTCATATAAACACTTTGTGAGTTGTGCTGATGTTCCTTGAGATGTGTTGTTGTTGTTATTGGGATTTGATGTTGTTGTTCTTGAAACTTGTTGTTGTTATCCTTATAGATTGTTATTGTTCTGGTATTGTTTGTGACTTGTGATTGCTCGGTGGATCAGGTTGAGCGCCGCAACACGAAGTAATAAGGTGTGGGTTGTGGTGATAAGGGTGGCCTAGGTAATAAGGGTGGAAAATGATCGATATCACTATTGAAACTAAATATGAGAAAATTGTGAAATTAATAATGTGGAAATGATGATAGGGAAAAGGAGAGATTGTTAACTTGTTTGCCTTGATTGTTTTCCTTGAGTGTATTCAATTGTCGTTTCCTCTTTTGCCTGTTACTTATGTATGGATTGAGGTTACTCAGGGTAAAGTTTGTTATACATACCAGTACAATTCAAATGTACTGAAGTCCCTTTTGCCGGGGGTGCTACATTCGTGTTATGATTGTAGGTGGACCCATAGCAGGTACTCCAGTCCACCGGTCGTAGCTCTTCATCCCTTCCCGTCTGCTGAATTGGTGAGCCCCTTTCCTTTCGGGGCCCTGCGTGGCTCATGCCACTTCTATTTTGGATCTTGTTTTGTTATTTGCATAAGGTATATCCGGAGCCTTGTTACCGGCAAATACTATATCATCCATTCTTCATGTTTAGAGGCTCCGTAGACAGTAAATGTGGGTTGCGAACTTATGTAAATATATATTTTGCATATTGGGCGATGAAAGTTGTAAACCTCATTAAGTAACTATGTATGTTTTGTAAAAATGGTGTTTTAATTATAAGTGACTATTTTCTATGATTAATGGATAATGAAAGTATGGGGTACGCGTGTGATAGGAAAGGCACCCAGGTCTGCTTGACTGGGGATACCCGGTCGAGCGCCGGTCATGTCCCACGAATTTGGGGCGTGGCAAAGAGGTTAAAAGAAGTGCTGAATTTTAAAGGAGCAATTTTTGTAAAAACGTGCAAGTAGAGGAAAAGGTTAAGTACTTAGTACAAATAATCCTAAAGATCATACGAGAAACAGAAATTGAAAATGCGATAGCTTTAAAGATTCAGAAAATTTTGTTAAACTAATAAAGAAGGAGAAAGGGGTCCCAAGTTTATACATTACATGGATCATTCGCACAACACTAGTACTCAGTTATACGCGGAGTATTATCGTGTAATCATCATATCCATGTCTACCATTCCCACCCCATTAAGGTATTAAAGCGCGGAACGATATCGTTTAATTATCGCATGCTACTACCTGTCCCAATCCTATTAGTCCCGGGGTATTAGGATTTCTAATCCTAAAGGGGAAGAAAGGGATGGGGGCCTTTGTGGAGTTTAAAGGATAAAATTCTAGCTCGACATTCAAAACAAGTATCAAGTAAAAGGGGAGAACAAACAAGCATACAAGGCTCAAATTAACCCCAGAAGTCAAACAATCATTTAGTTTAGCGTGCCTTGACAAATACTGATTTGGTCTTAGATTTAAATTAAGCAGCGAGCGGACTGGTACAACACATGTATTTAAACAGAAAGTATGCATTAGGCAACTCGAATACAGTTGTCAGGGACTGACCCAATTCATTAATTAGCCAACCTTTTGTTTATGAGTTGAAATAAACACCTAGGCGTAGGATCTATTAATTTTAGGAAAAAGATGCAAAGAGTTACCAGTAGTTTCAAAAAAAATGCAAGTTGATTTTAGAAAAAAGAGTTATCAGTTTAAACAAAGAGAAAAGATGCAAACTGATTTTAGAAAAGTGTTACCAGTTGTTTCAGAAAAGATGTAGACTGATTAAAAGGTTTACGAGTTTCGGGGGAGTGCAGATTGGTTATAGGAAAAAGTTTACCAATTTTAGCGGGTTTTAGAAGTAGAAAATTACCAGTTTTAGTAAAGACATGAGTTCCAGCAATCGATACTGCTTTAGAACGAAAGATGCTATTAAAGACGAGGTTTCCTATAGGCATGCTTTCTATACGTTTACTGATTTTAACACCCTTTCATGACATTAATATGAGTCTTATGCACATGATGTCTATATGCAACTTTGTTATTAAGCCTATAAACAGTTTGCCTAATGACATTTGTATATGCAGAAATGCAAGAGCCTATAGACATGATCTCTATATGTGTCATTACAGAACATGAATGTTAAATCCTATAGACATGCTTTCTAGGTGATTTTGCGGTAAAGTTAAGCGTTAAATCCTATAGGCATGGTCTCTATGTGATTGAATCAGTATTAAAGACCCTATAGGCAGGATTTCTAGTTTGATAAAAAAAAAAGAATCCTAACTCATGATTTTTACCCTTTGGATGCAAGAAAAGTAAAGACCCCCCCCACACTTTTACTATACTCCCTGAGTTTCATACAAAATTATTACAACCCAATGAATCAAACTAGAAATTAAAAGATACATCAAAAGCTAACAACTAGATTCGACCAGCCTAATTCAACCTTGATGTCTAATAACATGCGATTGAGCCACTTCCGGGATCCAGATTTCCAAATCCTTCTTTTTATCCAAGGTGTTTCAAAGTTCCAAGGAATCTCAGGGATTCCAGGCATTGCTTACACCCAGGATACTATCAGAATTAGAATAGTGCAGTGTGGAAGAGCCAACTCTCATGCATCAAAGTTCAGAGGGAGCTCAGGGGTCCCAAAGCATGGCTTGCAAGAGAGTGGCAGAACTTATAGATAAGAGAAGTGCAAAGTGAAAGGGGAATTGGGGAGCCATGACAGGTGGTGGTCATACCTAGCCACAAAGTAGGCTGGCGCACCCGTGACCACTTGTTTGGTTGAACAAGTTAGGAGTAGACCTTTTGAAGGTCAGACCAAAGTCTAGATAGTGATTAGGACACAATCAGACCCCAGTCCATGGCTCAGCATAAAGGGGAAAAGGGAATGGGCATTGATTGAGTTTGGGATTCAAAGAATCCAGTTCAGGATCATAGACAACAAATTGGAGTGTTGTTATGTCCTGAACCATAACTCACATACAAAGGGTAAAGGGTAAGGGGATTCATAAAGTATCAAATTCATGACAAACAACTGATTGCATACATAACTTAAATACTGAACTATAAAGGAAAGGGGAAACATGCGACAATATGCTTGAAACAAATGGGCAGAATTAAACACATTGTTGTTGAGGAATGTAAACTAATTGATACATAACAGTAGAGAAGAAAAAGAGTGCAGAACAAAGTAAACAAAGTCCACAGCAGTGCAAGTATCAGAAAGAGAGAGTTCAAGTGAGAGTGAATTGTGAACTCAGATTGTGTTCTGTCTTCGTGTGTGTTCAAAGAGAAGGGAGGAGAATATTTATAGTGTGAAAGTTGTGAGAAATAAGTTAAGAAAATATTCAAAGTCTGTTTTTCAATCAACCATATAAGACTCCCTTTAATTAAGGGATTCAAATTCAAATGGGTAAAATAATTAAGGGAAGGGATTTTTAAAGAATATTTTCCCAGCAGTATAATAAAGGTTAAGTACATAGAAGCTATTTAAGGAAACAAACCAATAGTACACTGTTTAAAAAAAAGGAAAGGGAATCAATCAGTAAAACTAAAATTACATGCTTGCTCGAATGAATCATGTTGAGAAAAAGGGTAAAGAAAGGTTCACTTAGGGAAAATCAAGAACAATCAAGTAAACACCATCAAAGGGATTTAGAATCAATTAGTAGTTGGCAAAAAAATCTTTTGAAAGAAGAGTGTCATATATAAAGTACACAAATATGTGAATCAAGAAGAGACTGTCGAGCTGTGTAAAAGAGAGAGGAGTTCAGAATCATAAAAACTCAGGATCATAAGCAAAGAGGTACAAGTTCAATTTTCAGACTCATAGTCAGTCTAAGAGTCCAAGGTCCCAAAGTGGAGCCTTAACTCGAACACAAGGAATCAAAATCATCAAAGGAAACCCCCAAATCCCATGGTTTCAAACATGGAAGTGAGAAAGCAAGCCATTTGCTTCAGAGTCTCAACAAGACAGATATGATAGCACGTTAAATGACAAAGGAAGAAGAATCATGAAGAACACATTTTGAGAAAACTCGAAACCTAAACAAATTCAGAAGAAGGAGATACTACAGACGTAAACACAAGTAGATGAAGCATGTAAAAATATGAACAGAGTCCAGTAAACAAAATCAAATAACTTAATAGTAAACACACATAGTAAAAGAGTAGAGAAAACATGGCAAAGTTTAAAAGAAATAATATGCATAGTAGAAAAGAAAAGGTAGAAGACAGTACACGCGTAATAAAGAAATCATACGAGCAGGATATGAACAAACACACATAAAGCAAAGAAGGAGAAACATCAAAAAGATTTTTTTCCAAAAATCCTTTCAGAAACCCTAAAATTGAAGAGAAATGATTTTGAAAAGAAGCTTTTGGGGAAAATACCTTAGATGGCAAGAAAATCCTAGATAACGCATAGATCTAGACAAATAACGACGAGAGAACCTTGAATAGGCTAGGGTTTCTGAGAACCCTAAAGGACGTGTAAGGCTTGGAAGTCACGAGATTAGATGTGAGTCGATGAGGTCGGAGCCAGGCTCAGAAGGCTAAGATATGTCAGAGCAAGGCCAAAAATGGCCGAAAACCTCAAATCAGTGAAGGTCTGAGTGAAGACCTCTGAAGTCTGGCCTCGATCTTTCAAGCATCAGGCACATAGGAGCAATAGGAGGTGAATATAGGGTTTCCATGGCCCGAGAAGCCATGGATTCTGGTGAGTTTTGGGGTGAGGATGACGAGAAACTTCTAGGGTTAGGGGAAAGTTGAGAGAGAGATAAGAGGATCCAAAGGCGGCCACCAGAGGGAAATGAGGGGATTAGGGTTGGGTTAGGCGAATTAAAAATGAAAGAAGAGATCGTAACCGTTGATCAAATTGATCAACGGTCTGGATTAAAAGAGCCTTGCGTTGGGTAGGATGAACAGGTCATTGGGTTAGGTTAGATGGGATTGGGCTGGTCCAATTTTAAGCTTGAAATTGGGCCAACTTCAGGCTAAAAAAAATTGAAATGTAAATGGAGATACAATTGAAACGAATTGGGGCTATATTTTAAATAGCCATTTTTCACTTTTATTTAAAAAAAAAATAGCAAAATGATTATGAAATTAAATTAAAAGTACTGAGTTAGTAAATAACATATAAATATTAATTTAACAGCATCGGAACCAATTTTATAATTATAAAAACACAGTTAATCTTAAGATAGGCTAAACTTGCAATTACATGCAATTTAACTTTAGAACTACCAAATAAATTTATAAAAATATAAAAAAATCACCTTAATTATATTTTGGTGCAAATATGAGAATGAAAATAAATTATTCACCAAACATGATAGTTTAGGAATAATTATTGAATTTTCTACTATTAAAATAGGCAAAAATTGGTCTTAAAATCTTAAAAAATAAGGAAAAATACCAAAACTTCTTGGGCATGCTTATATATGCATGTATATGTTATTTTGAAAGTATTTTAGGTATATAAAATACTCAGGGAAAAATTGGGTATCAACAGCTGCCCCTATTTACCCGGAAAGGATGAAAGAGTTGTCGGGTAAAGATGTGATGGCCAATTTTGACCGGAAGCAGCGACTTGAGAAGAATCTGACCAAGATCTGGTATCTGAGCTGCCTACATATCCCTGGTTTTATAGGAATCAGGCCGTATGTAGTTCAAGAACCATTGGCAGAATGTGCCGATTGAGATTTGAAAGGACAGACACGACGCTTGGGGGAAGCAAGAGGTATCTTGAAGTTGATCGGCTGCGAGAACCGGAATGGGGTCGCTCCCACTGAGACGGCCGTTGCTAGCCGGTATACTTGCAAGTGAGCAATATAGACGTATATCATGCATAAACTTAAATGTGATACAAGTTCCCGTTGGACCATGAATGTTGTCCTCGGACGGTTAGGATGACGTCCTCAGACCATGATGTCCTGGGCCATGAAACGCAAAATTAAAGGATTCGTAGGCTATAAAATGACGTTCTCAGGCCATGATAATGGTTCCTTCGAACCATGATGCCTTTGAATAATGATGTGCAAGATATAAAGTGGGATCCTCGGGCTATGGCATGGTGTTCTCGGGCTATGAAGATGACGCCTCCGAACAATGACGCCTTTGGACAGTTTGGCGATATTTCACCCCATGAAATGCAAGATTTGGTGGTATTTCAGCCGATGCAAAAATGTAAATCGCGATATTTCAGCCGATAAGAATTTAAATACAGTTTGGCGATATTTTAGCCGGTGCGAAAAAATATAAATGGCGATATTTCAGCCGACAGAGAATTTAAATAGTAGTTTGGCGATATTTCATCCGGTGCAAAAAATGTAAATGGCGATATTTCAGCCGACAAAACTTTAAATATAGTTTGGTGATATTTCAGTCGATTGTAAGACGTAAATGAAAGTGGCGATATTTTAGCCATGCAAGTGGAGGTAGATCTTAACCTCGAAAGGCAGAAAGGTAGCCTTATGCAATGCAGGAAATGCAGGTGGAGACAACACTTAGTCTCGGAAGGTAGAAATGTAGCCTTATGCAATGCAGAAAATGCAGATGGAGACAACGCTTAGTCTCGGAAGGTAGAAAGGTAGCCTTATGCAATGCGGAAAATGTAGATGGAGACAACTATTAGTCTTGGAAGGAAGAAAGGTAGCCTTATGCAATGCAAAAAATGCAGATGGAGACAACGCTTAGTCTCGGAAGGCACAAAGGTAGCCTTATGCAATGCAGAAAATGAAAATGGAGACAACGCTTAGTCTCGGAAGGAAGAAAGATATCCTTATGCAATGCAGAAAATACAGATGGTAATAAAAGATTTTTAGCTGATTGCTGGTAACCGATTGTGATATTGCGGCTGCTAGGGGGATATTGCGTGCGGATAGCAAATGTGAATAGGCGCGACAGTTTAATGCAAACGCGCAATATGTTTGTGACTCGAGTGCCTGCATCCAAAGAAAATCGTGAGTTTTGTAAAGGGAAAAGGTTAGTTCATTTTCCCGTAGTTTCCAGCATTGCGTGTCATTGGGGTAGCATTGCTAAATAGCAGCTATCATAGTTATGCATGATTTAACAAATATAACGTAAGTAGAAAATAGTTTTGTTTAGATGAACCAACGACTGCAACGTGGTTCAGAGCATTGCAACCTCTCTAGCTCCGGAATTTTGAGGGTCCCCCTCAAAATTCTACCCCAGTTTACTGGGCTGGCACTTCTGACGGCTGCGCTGAACGAATGCAAAATCAACTTCGGAATTTTGAGGGTCCTCCTCAAAATTTTGCCCCAGTTTACTGAGGTGACATCCTTGGAAATGAGCGGCTGAAGACTATCTTTAGAATCCTCAAAATTCTGCCCCAGTTCCGATAATAGGGGAAAATGGAATTTTTTATTAAATTGTGACTGAACCCATAGGGCTGCCTACGTATCCCCTTTTAAACGGGGATCAGGTCAGGTGTAGTTCAAATTACATCATGAAGAGAAAGCATATGATTACACATAGTATCATTTCACTGCGTTTGAATTGATTGGCTTCGGCCAGACATCTCCGTCCATTTCTGCAAGGATAAGGGCTCATCCAGTTAGAACCCGGTGAACCATGTCCGGACCTTGCCAGTTGGGAGAGAATTTCCCCCTGGCTTCATCTTGATGTGGGAATATCTTCTTTAACACCAACTGCCCCGGTGTAAACTTCCTCGGCTTGAATCTTTTGTTGAAGGCTCTGGCCATTCTGTTCTGATACAGCTGACCGTGGCAAACTGCACTTATCTTTTTTCCATCTATAAGAGCTAACTGCTCGTAGTGACCTCTTACCCATTCTGCGTAACTCTGGTTCTTGTATGATCCTCAAGGAAGGAATTTCTACCTCGGCGGGAATGACCGCCTCTGTACCATAAACTACCATGTAGGGAGTTGCCCCGGTTGATGTGCAGATTGTGGTGCGGTACCCCAATAAGGCGAATGATAACTTCTCTTGCCATTGTTTGTGACTTTCAACCATCTTCCTTAGTATCTTCTTGATATTCTTGTTGGCAGCCTCTACAGCTCCATTCATCTGAGGCCTGTAGGCTGTAGAGTTTTTGTGTTTGATCTTGAATGTCTGACACATTGATTTCATCAAGTCACTATTGAGATTGGAACCATTATCAGTGATGATTGATTCTGGCACAGATTTCTTAGTCACTGCTTTGTAAGATGCTGCCTCAACCCATTTAGTAAAATAATCGATTGCCACCAGGATAAATCTGTACCCATTTAATGTGGCAAGCTCGATAGGTCCGATGACGTCCATTCCCAGGCGGCGAATGGCTATGGTGAGCTTGTTGCAGTAAGCTCGTTTGGAGGCACCTTTATCATATCTGCATGTATCTGACAGCGATGGCACGTGCGAATGTACTGGATACAGTCTGTTTCCATAGTCATCCAGAAATACCCTGCCCGGAGTATCTTCTTCGCTAAGACAAAACCATTCATGTGCGGCCCACGGGTCCCTCCGTGCACTTCGTCCAATAGTCTGGTTGCTTCTTTTGCTTCGACACACCTTAATAGACCCAAATTGGGAGTCCTCCTATACAAGATTCCCCCACTATGAAAGAAGTTGCTGGATAATCTTCGAAGTGTGCATTTCTGAGCAGTGTTGGCAAGTTCTGGATATTCCCTTGTGGTCAAGTACCTTTTGATGTCGTGGAACCATGGTTTTCCGTCTGCTTCTTCCTCAACGTGAGCACAATAAGCTAGCTGATCATAAATCCTTAGTGGGATGGGATCAATGAAATTCATATCTGGATGCTGGATCATGGATAATAAAGTGGCTAATGCGTCAGTGAACTCTTTCTGAACCCTGGGGATGTGCTGAAATTTCGTCTTTATGAATCTTTTCCTTAAGTCCTATATATGATGCAAATAGGGAAGTATCTTAGAGTTTTTGGTTGCCCATTCTTCTCGAACTTGATGTATGAGAAGGTCTGAGTCCCCGATCACTAGCAACTCTTGAATGTTCATGTCAATGGACATCTTGAGTCCCAGTATGCAAGCTTCGTATTCAGCCATGTTGTTTATGCAAGGGAACCTGAGCTTGGCGGATATCGGGTAATGTTGGATGGTTTCTGATACTAGGACTGCCCCTATGCCAACTCATTTGAAATTTGTGGCTCCGTCGAAAAACAACCTCCAACCATCATAGGATTCTGCAATATCTTCTCCTACAAAGGATACTTCTTCATCAGGAAAATACGTTTTCAGTGGTTCGTATTCTCCTTCAATGGGATTCTCGGCAAGATGATCTGCCAGTGCTTGTCCTTTGATCGTTTTCTGGGTCACGTAGACAATATCAAATTCGCTCAGCAGGATTTGCCATTTGGCCAGCTTGCCCATAGGCATAGGCGTCTGAAAGATTTACTTCAGGGGATCCATCCTTGATATGAGATAAGTGGTATAGGCACAGAAATAATGCCTCAACTTCTGAGCTACCCAAGTCAGAGCAAAACATGTGTGTTCTAGCAGGGAATACCGGGCCTCGTACGAGGTGAACTTCTTACTGAGATAGTAGATGGCTTGCTCTTTTCTTCCTGTTTCATCGTATTGTCCCAAAACACAACTGAATGCCCCATCCAGTACCACAAGGTAGAATAATAGCGGTCTACCCAGTTCGGGTAGGACCAGAACCGGCAGCGTTGACAAGTATTTCGTGATTCTTTTGAAGGCTTTCTGACAATCATCAGTCCATTTAGTGGCAGTGTCCTTCTTCAACGTCTTAAAGATTAGTTCGCAAATGACAGTGGACTGAGCTATGAACCGGCTGATGTAATTGAGTCTCCCTAAGAAACTCATTACATCGTTCTTGTTCTTTGGCGGTGGCAATTCTTGAATGGCCTTAACCTTTGACAGATCCAGTTCTATCCCTCGTCGACTTACAATGAAACCAAGTAGTTTTTTGGCAGGAACCCCGAATGCACATTTGGCGTGATTCAGTTTTAGATTGTACCTTCTCAATCTATTGAAGAACTTCCTCAAATCCTCCATGTGGTTAGTGGCTTTCTTGGATTTGATGATGACATCGTCTACATATACCTCGATCTCTTTGTGTATCATGGCATGGGAAATAGTAGTCATGGCCCTCATGTAGGTGGCCCCAGCATTCTTTAATCCAAACGGAATCATCTTGTAACAATACATCCCCTACGGCGTAATAAAAGCCGTTTTCTCCGCATCATCTTTGTCCATCCATATCTGATGGCACCCAGCAAAACAATCGACGAATGACTGTAGCTCGTGCTTGGCGCAGTTGTCAATCAGGATGTGTATGTTTGGCAAAGGGAAGTCATCTTTCGGACTGGCCCGGTTAAGGTCCCGGTAGTCAACACAGACTCTAACCTTCTCATCCTTCTTTGGCACTGGCACAATGTTGGCCAACCATGTTGGATATTCCACTACCCTGAGGACCTTGGCTTTGACTTGTTTGGTAACTTCCTCCTTGATTTTCAAACTCATGTCTGGCTTGAACTTTCTGAGGTTTTGCTTTACCGGCGGACATGTCGGATCTGTCGGCAGTTTGTGAGCTATAATATATGTAGTGAGACCGGTCATATCATCATATGAACAGGCAAATATGTCCTAATATTCCTTTAAGAATCCTATGTACTCTTCCTTTTCTGACGATGACAGGTGAATACTGATGCGTGTTTCCTTGACATTCTCTGTATCTCCCAAGTTGATAACCTCCATTTTGTCCAAATTAGACTTAGGCCTATTCTTAAAGTTCTCTGCCTCTCTGATGACCTCTTAAGGTATTTCATCTTCTTCTAAGTCTATGTCCTTTAGTTGCATTGTTTCGTTACAAGTCACAGTCATTGGTTCATCGTCAAGATGAGTAATAGTAATGCTGTATAAAATAGAGTAAAGGATAGAGAAATTAATAAGCGAGATATATATGATAAACTGAAATGCTTTGATTAAATTCAAAATTGTTTGAAACATCGGAGCTCTTTTCGAAATTAAAGATAATGCGGAAAGAAAATCAACTAGTAAAGTAAACTAAAAATGTGATGCATGCTGCTTTTGTTTAGCCTTGCTACCCCGAAGCCCACCGGGCTCTGACGGTCCTAGTTGACCAGTTGCTGAGGCGGTCTCCTCTGCTTACGGCCTGTATGGAAGGGCCTTCCTCCTCAAAAGAACACAGCAGTCCATGTCATCATCCTCCAGGAACAAATTCTTCATGGCTGCCCATGTTTCATCTTCTTCTAACCCATATATAGTATCTGCTGGCTAGAAGGTCTGCTCCAGGCTAGGTATCGAAAACTCCAATGGATAGTAGGGGCAGCGCCATGGTGGCGACCAGTTCAAGAATTCCTTCCAAGTATAGCCATACCCTAAGCCAAAGGTAGTGCCATGCTTCTTCAATTTGATGGGTTTAGTGATCCCCTGAAGATTTTTACCGAGTCCCTTTCCAGGCTCGTACCCGCACCAATTCAGGATACTTTCGATCTTGTTGTCCTACAACTTATCTTTGTCTACAACGTTGACCCTTTTGATGTGGTGGTATGTCTGTCCGCCTATTCTCCTTCTGCCCCAGATCATTGGGATGGTCTGGCAACTATATATGGGGTTACTACCATCGCCATGAATGATCACTTCTTGGTGATTCCATTCGAACTTTACCGCCTGATGCAGGGTCGATGCTACGGCTCCAGCAACATGGATCTAGGGGCGTCCTAACAGCAAGTTGTAGGATGCCGGGATGTCTATCACTTGGAAGTCAACGTCGAACCATGTTGGCCCCATTTGTAAGCACAAGCTGATTTCTCCAATAGTAGATCCCTAGGATCCATCGAAGCTTTGACATTGATAGCCCCGTCTTTGATCTCGTGTAGGCCTTTACCCAAAGTCCTGAGAGTTATAAGCGGACAAATGTTGAGGCTCAATCCCCCATCGATCAAAACCCTGGTGATGAAATAATCTTCACATTGCACGGTGATGTGAAGTGCTTTGTTGTGGCTCAAACTTTTGGCAGCAACTCATCTTCGTGGAAGGTTATTTTGTGGCTCTCCAGCACTTGCCCCACCATATTCTCCATCTCACCCCCGGTTATATTGCTGGGCTCATAGGCTTCGCTCAGTATCTTCATTAAGGCATTCTTGTGAGCGTCTGAACTCTGCAGAAGAGCCCGGATAGATATCTGTGCTGGTGTTTTGTTCAGCTATTCAGTGACTGAGTACTCCTTAGCCTGTATTTTCCTCCAAAGATCGTCGGGTGCTGTCTCAATGGGACATCCCGGGGCTTGCTTACCGGATTCGACTAGGTGCTCTGGGGTGTAGACCCTCCCTGTTCCAGTCATTCCTTGCGCTACAATTTTTTCTCCTGTCCTGGTCTTTCCTTTCCTCCTAGCTTCGGCAGTGTAATCCCATGTTATGGCATTTGAGTGGAATGGTGTCATGTCTGTCATTGCCACTAGAATAGGCACCCTTGGTGGTAACACAACAACTTCAAAGGGTGTAGGTGCCTTTGGAACTCCAAATTCAACCTCGATTGGTCCGGGTACCTTTGCAGAGGGAGGCGCTTCAAATTCAAGAGGTATAGACATATTTACTTCATCGTCCCTGGAGGGCTGGTTCTACACAACAATTGGGTTAAGGGTAACCGCTGGTTTCTTTCTTCAACAATCAAACCTATCGACCCTTTGGGGTCCCAATCATCCTCGATCTCGATCATATGAATGTCTCCACCTTTATGGCCAGGCAGGGGGTTGTTACGAACATTAGGAGTGGGCTCATTTTCTACAATGATGTTATTGTCGATCAGGGTATGAATCTTCTCTTTCAATGAATGGCTTTCGTCAAGGGTGTATCCCATCATGCCGAAATGATACGCACAGGTCTTGTTGGGGTTGACCTACTGGGAGGGATTTTCTGGAGCTTTGGATGGGATAGGAGTGACGTAACCAGCAGCTTTGAGTCTTTCATATAGCTGGTCAATTGGTTCAGCGATGGTTGTGTATTGTCTGGGAAGTTTACGATCAAAATTTGGTCTGGGTCTCCAAAAATTTTGACGGGTGGCTGGTGATTGATAGTGATAGGGTTGAGTGTTATAAGCTTGTAAACATGTGCAGGTTGAGAGTACCTAGGTGAGGTGGGTTGATATGTGAGAGGTGGAGAGGACTGGTAAACGGGAGGTGGATAGGAGGGTGCGGGTGCTTGGTAATTTGGGATAGGTTGATATGTAAGCGGAGGTGATGGTAAGTGTGGTACTTTGGTGGTGATTTTGCTCCCTATGCGACCATCACGACACTCATATCTTTCTTCTTGGATCCGCCATCAGTTTGTAAAGCCTTATTGGTGGCTTGCAATGCTTCAAGATTTGTAACCATACCATTCTTAATGCCCTATTCGATTTCTTCTCCGAGTTTGATGATATCAGAGAACTTTTGACCTTCGATCAACATCAACCTCTCTTAATATTGGGGATCCTGAGCCCGGATGAAGAATCTATTCATTTGCTCTTTTTCTAGAGCCGTCCTGACCTTTGCAGCTTCTGATCTCCAACGAGTGGCATACTCATGGAATGCTTCGGTGGGTTTCTTCTTCAAATTCTGTATGTAGAATACATCTGGTGCGTTCTTTGTATTAAACCGGAATCTATCCATGAAGTCCGATGCCATACATACCCAACTCATCCATTTCTTGGGGTCATGACTGATGTACCAGGATAGTGCATCTCCCTTTAAGCTCCTCATGAAGAGCTTCATACGGATCTTCTCATCTCTTCCGACCTCCACTAGCTTATCGCAATAGGTGCTCAGGTGGACTCTGGGATCTCCTGTTCCATCAAACATTTCGAACTTGGGAGGTTTGTACCCCTCCGGAAGTTCAACATCTTGTTGAATGCACAAGTCCTCGTAATTCAATCCTTCAATGCCCTTGTTACCATCCATGCCCTGAACTCGGCTAGTTAATTTCTTAAGATCTGCCGCTAAGTTCCTGATGAGGGAGTCCTTGTCATCAGACTCAGGTGCATTTGAGATGGGTTGGGCGTAGTGGGGTACATTATCCACGTAAATAGGAGTGTTGTGGAGATGGTCATNAAAGCACTTAAGTTCTCTGAATAAATTCACAGAACGTGGAGGTGTCCATTTGGGTTTCAAGGAAACCCGGTGGACTTTGGACAAGGCTATCTTAATGAGTCATTATGTGGAAAACATAGCTGACTCGGCTAAGTTTGACCATGATGCATGTACAGTTTAACGGAGTAAGGTTTCTATCTTGAAGTGCTAGAATGGTACCCTTGAGCGGATAGAGGGAAAGGCACGGAACCGTCGACTACACCGTTGATCGACTGGTTTTACCGCAAATATGCCTTTGCCAAATTTANCAGTGGGGTGTTACTTGGAGTGTGGCATATGTTGCAGGTATGAGTGGGTTGTATCTGTGGTTGTGGGGTGTTTTGTGGAGGTGCGGAATTTTGGGTGTTGTCATCAGGAGCGGTGAGGGAAAATGATAGGTTCGCCAAATTCCGAACCTGATCCAGTTCTTCTCGGGATTTCAACAGCTTTTGTTCCAGTTGTGTAGTAGTTTCCTTAGCAACCAGGGTACCCTAAGGAATCTCAATCTCCTTTTGGGCTCTTATATCTCCCATTTTGCCTTTGTTCTTGTTCCTGACAGGACTCGGAGGAGGAGGAGGTGGAGGGCACTTGGATCTTGTAGAGTATGCTGATGGTGCCATAATGCACGAACTAACCTTTTGGGAGGGGAATAAAAATAAAAGAAAAAAACAACAAGGTAACAAGTTAGTGCGGGTTCTGAGGAAAAAGTATTGCAGTATTTAAACACATTGTGCGAAAATGTAAATCGCGTCCTAATTTTGGTGCCTCGTTGTGCCCGAGGTAGGCCTAGCGACAAATAGTTTTGGAGAACTTATAATGCTAAATGCCTTGTTTTATTGATAAAAATAAGACGAATCCAAAACGACTCTAAATAATAGAAAGTAAAATATCACTAGTGGCCATTGGCCTTATTGCATCATTAAAGCAAAAATAAAAAGACTCCTAACTACTTGGTCCCAGAAGGACCTTCCCCAGATTCGGCATCTTTGTCTCCCTTGAACAGTTTCACTAGCTCGCGCAGTCCTAGCAACAAATAAGCTCGGGCCAGATGTCCGCCTGCATTTCCTTTGAAGCCTCTATGATTTTGTTGTCAGGCTGGTTCTCTAGAAGTGAAGGAAAATTTCCTAAGTATTTGCGGATGAGTATCTGATCACTGGAGTGGAGGTCTTTCCACCAATTCAGCAGCCTTGGATGAATGTTGGTTACCATGCCAAATCTGGGGACTTCGTGCCTCATTTTCTGCAAAACAAAGCGTTAGGCCCTTACCCTCACCAGACTCGGCTATTTAAACCAATAATTAGCATAGAAAAGCACTTAAGTTCTCTGAATAAATTCACAGAACGTGGAGGTGTCCATTTGGGTTTCAAGGAAACCCGGTGGACTTTGGACAAGGCTATCTTAATGAGTCATTATGTGGAAAACATAGCTGACTCGGCTAAGTTTGACCATGATGCATGTACAGTTTAACGGAGTAAGGTTTCTATCTTGAAGTGCTAGAATGGTACCCTTGAGCGGATAGAGGGAAAGGCACGGAACCGTCGACTACACCGTTGATCGACTGGTTTTACCGCAAATATGCCTTTGCCAAATTTAGGGGGTGGTAGTATTGGAAGTGTGCAACTACTCATTATAAGCGTTGCTATAGTATTTGTTTGGCACGAGTAGAATATAATGGTGATGATGCATTTTACAAGGATGAAACAAATTGACATGTATTTTCACGTCCATGCAATAAAGTTTACAATGATTGCTCAGAAATTACAACAGTATTGCTGGAAAAGCAATAAATGAAAGTAATTAAAGAAAAAGAAACAAAAGAAACAAGTTAGTTTCAAATACAGACATTAAACAAAAGCAATAAAGTCACGTATAGCATGCAATGGTAAAAGCCTAAAGAAGTCCTCAGCAGAGTCGCCATGTTGTCGATGCCTCCTTTTCCCTCGCGGAATCGGGTTCACGACATTTGGGAAGGCAACTCTTTTCCCCCTTTGGGAATTGGGTTTTTTGAGAGTTTGGAGAGTCGCCACCTAATGATTATAGTGCATTAGGACACTTTTAGAAGTATTAAAGATGCAGACNGTTTTATTGATAAAAATAAGACGAATCCAAAACGACTCTAAATAATAGAAAGTAAAATATCACTAGTGGCCATTGGCCTTATTGCATCATTAAAGCAAAAATAAAAAGACTCCTAACTACTTGGTCCCAGAAGGACCTTCCCCAGATTCGGCATCTTTGTCTCCCTTGAACAGTTTCACTAGCTCGCGCAGTCCTAGCAACAAATAAGCTCGGGCCAGATGTCCGCCTGCATTTCCTTTGAAGCCTCTATGATTTTGTTGTCAGGCTGGTTCTCTAGAAGTGAAGGAAAATTTCCTAAGTATTTGCGGATGAGTATCTGATCACTGGAGTGGAGGTCTTTCCACCAATTCAGCAGCCTTGGATGAATGTTGGTTACCATGCCAAATCTGGGGACTTCGTGCCTC
>MU757787.1:52725-90063 GCA_026770625.1 Nicotiana glauca
ATGTCATGAGATTACATCTAAGTCGATAAGGTCGGAGCCAGGCTCAAGACGCTAAGATATATCAGAGCAGGGCCGAAAATGGCTGAAAACCTCAAATCGGTGAAGGTCTGAGTGAAGACCTCTAAAGTCTGGCCTCGATCCTTTGAGCATCAGGCACGTAGGAGAAATAGGAGGTGAATATAGGGTTTCCATGGCCTGAGAAGCCATGGATTCCGGTGAGTTTTGGGGTGAGGATGACGAGAAACTGCTAGGGTTAGGGGAAAGGTTGAGAGAGAGATGAGAGGATCAAAAGGCGGCTACCAAAGGGAAATGAGGGGATTAGGGTTGGGTTAGGCGAATTAAAAAGGAAAGAAGAGATCATGACCGTTGAGTAGATTGATCAACGGTCTGGATTAGAAGAGCCTTGGGTCGGGTAGGATGAACGGGTCATTGGTTTGGGTTTGATGGGATTGGGCTGGTCCGATTTAATTAAGCTTGAAATTGGGCCAACTTCAGGCTAAAAAAAATTAAAATGTAAATTGGGAATACAATTGAAACGAATTGGGGCTATATTCTAAATAGCCATTTTCCCTTTTATTTTAAAAAAAAATTAGTAAAATGATTATGAAATTAAATTAAAAGTACTGACTTAGTAAATAACATACAAATATTAATTTAACAGTATCGGAACCAATTTTACAATTATAAAAACGCAGTTAATCTTAAGATATGCTAAACTTGCAATTACATGCAATTTAACTTTAGAACTACCAAATAAATTTATAAAAATATAAAAAAATTACCTTAATTATATTGTGGTCCAAATATGAGAATGAAAATAAATTATTCACCAAACATGACAGTTTGGGAATAATTATTGAATTTTCTACTATTCAAATAGGCAAAAATTGGTCTTAAATTTTTAAAAAATAAGGAAAAATACCAAAACATCTTGGGCATGCTTATATGCATGCATATCTTATTTTGAAAGTATTTTGGGTATATAAAATACTCAGGTAAAAATTAGGTATCAACAACCCTGGACACACATTTTTCTAGGTTGAGCTTCATGCTGTGTTACCTATCTACTTCTCCAACATGTTGCTCACGTGCCACTGATAAGTGGCTCTGGCATTTTTAAGCCCGAAGAGCATCACATTATAATAATATGTGTCAAAGTTTGTCATGAACAAATTTTTTCCTGATCCTCCAGGTTTATCTTGATTTGATTATACCCGAAATAGGCATTGAGAAAACTCATTAACACATGCTCGGTCGTTGCATCAATCATTTGATCAATGATTGGCAGTGAGAACGAGTCTTTAGGGCATTCTTTATTCAAGTCTTTATAATCTATGCACATTCAAAACTTTTTCTTATTTTTTTGAACTACAACCACATTAGCTAACCTTTCGGGATACTTTACCTCCCTAATTGAACCTATGTCAAGTAATTGAGTTACCTATTCCTTAACAAACCCGTTTATGTCCTTGGATATCAGGCGAATTCTTTTTCATTACTGGAGGGATGCTTGGGTCTAGGCATAGATTATTCTTTGCCACCTCTAGTGAGATACCTAACATATCCGAGTGCGACCATGCAAATTAATCAATGTTAGCTTTAAGGAAATTAACAAATACTAACCTGAGTTCGGGATTAAGTCATGTTCCCAAGTGAAATTTTCTCTCCAAGAATTCCTCAAACAAAGCCATTTGTTCGAGTTCTTCTGCCGTTGATTTTGTAGAGTCAGTCTTTTCCAGTACCTAAAAGTATCTTGATACCTAGTGGGATTTTGATGACTCCTCGCCCTTTTCGTTTTCACCTGGCACGGGAGCAAGCGGCGGTTCATGTAATTGCTATTTTCTGGGATCTTTCTCTTTACTGCTGGAAACATCATTCATTTCCCTTGTTGTCAGTTGATGTCCTCTTGTATTTTTGATTCCCTCTAGGGGCAAGAACTTCAAAAGTTGGTGATATATTGATGGTATAACCTTTAGCTCATGTAACCATAGTCTACCGAGAATTATGTTGTAACCCATATCACCATCCACCACTTCAAATAAGGTGGTCTTCGTGACTCCTTTGGTATTCGTGGGTAGCAGGATCTCTCCTCGGGTTGTCACACTTGCCAAGTTGAACTCGACGAGGAGCTTTGTTGCCGGAATGATACTTCCGATTAATTTGGCTTGTTATGGCATTCTCTATTGAATGATGTTGGCTAAGCTTCCTAGATCAACCAAAACACATTTAATCTTGAAATCTACAATATTAAGGGAAATTTCCAAGACGTCGTTATACAATAGAAGAAGTTTGTCGGTGTCTTCCTCCGTGAAGGTGATGTCATCATCGACGACTTCCCGGAGTCTCTTGCTATTGGTCACCGATAATTTTGTCTTCTTGGCCATTGAGATGGTTACACCATTGATTTTATTCCCTCTGAAATTCTTGTTGATAGTCAACCGATGAGGGTCTTCCCTTATCTTTTAGGGTTCTATGTGTCCTGATTGCAAACATAATTGTTCTTGGCTCAGTCAATCAAGAACTCCCTAAGATGGGCATTCTTTAATAGCATTGCCAACTCCTTACATCGATGCCGACAATCCTAGTTTCGTGTCCATGAGTCCCATGATATTCACACTATAAGTTGGGATCCCTCTAGCTGGGATTAGATATGATTGGCTTTGAGAATCGTCTTTCTTTAATATTCCTTATCGTTGATACCAACTCCACTATGCTGCTATTCAAATTGTAATCTGACAATCAAGGATAATTGGAATCCCGGGTCCCTGATATATATATTTTCTTGTAACGATCTATTGTTCTGGCTATGATCAGTTTTTTTTCTTTTGGGAGCGAACCTATTTGAGGAACGTAACACTTTACTTCCGCATCTCTCCGCTCTTTTGTCAGTCAAAAAGTGGACTTTAGAATATCATCGGCCTGTATCAAAATCATCCTTGAACTTATCTCGGTTCTTGTCTTCGTCCCACCCCCTGGTTGATGTCAGGAACCCCAATTGATCATCTTCTATCCTTATCTTTGATTCATAGAGATTATAGACATCCATCCATGTGGTCGATTGGAACTCGAGTAGGCTTTTCTTCAACTTTAGGGAGGCGTCAGAGCTCCTCGGGTTCAAACCCTTAGTGAATGCCTCTGCTGCCATTCGTCTGGTACGACCGGTAGCATCATCCTCTCATTTGGAATCTAATAACAAACACCCGCATCAATTCTGACTCACCTTGTGCAATCCTAAATATGTCCGCCTTCTTGGCTTGGACCTTTTTGGACCCAGCATGGGCCTTAATGAATGAATCTGCAAGCATTTCAAAAGAGTCAATGTAACGCATTGGAAAAAGGAAATACCATGTCAAGGCCCCTTTCATGAGGGTTTCTCCAAACTTTTTTAGTAGAACCGACTCAATCCCATGTTGAGCCAAGTCGTGCTCTTTCACTGCCGTTGTATAAGTTGTGATGTGCTTCTGAGGATCCAAAGTGCCATCGTATTTTGCTATGTTCGACATCTTGAACCATTTTAGAATTAACTCCAGTTCTGCGCTTGGCTTGAATGGCAACTGGGTGTACTTCTTCGAATCTGGGCCCTTCAAACTGGTGGTGTACCCGGAATCTGATCCATTCGGGCATGAACCTCATTCGTGTTCTAATCCATCCGCTTGTTCATCTCCCTCATGAATCTCATTAGTTTATTTTGAAGGGATCATTACCAATGTCATTATCATATCCACTATTGGTTCCTCCGGTTCTAGCGAAGCTGACCTCACCCCTCAAGGTATTGTTTTCAACTCTTTGAGCTGTTTGATTTGTAGGAGCATTGGGAGGAACTGGCCTCTTCCATTTGTGTTGTTGGAAGCACCTGATAATGTCTGCTTCAATTCCTTCATGACCTAGTCCTGCCTTGAGAGATGGCACATGATGGCTTCTATTCCTCTCTCAAGATCCTTACTGTCTTCCCAATGTGTTCATCCTCTGCATCATCGGGAGTTGGTTCCCGCACATGTTAGGGATATTTTCTGCCGTGAATCGGAGTTGCCATGCCCCCTCATGGTGTGTGTCACTAATTGAACTCTCATGTTGAGGCAAATTTTCATGCACCTCAGCGTTGTGTGGGATGTTGACATAATTAGCTGCCATTTTTAATTTCTTTGCTATGAAATAATGAATCAAACAAGTTAGTAATAGATGCAAGGATCAACTCAATTATGCAACTATCTAAGCCCCACATTGGGAACCAAATTATTTACCTATAAAATGGTACAGTTAAATTTATTACATGGTTTATAGACAAGCGACCTAAGTTGATCCAAAAAATGATAAATAGACTAGATTAAAATAAGACTCAGTGTTAAAATCAACGGAAATAGCAGGTCTGGCTCTGGGAGCGATGCTTCCGAGGATAGAAATAAGAACAATATGCAAGAACAAGTAAAGTTATCTTATTTAGGTTGAGAATAGATGTAGCATAAGTTTTGCTGTAATTTCGTCTCCTTACAATAGTTGTTGAAACTACTATTTATAGCTATACCTAGGAAACAAGATCCTAGGATCAAGACCCTCTTAAATGACAATAAAATGGACCATTAATGAATATGTAATGATAGACCATGAATAACAAAATTCTTTGCAACGACTGCCTATTTAATACTAGGGAATATTCTTCATTGAATGTTGTCCGATGGCAAGCATTTGATTTGATCACATTGATCATATTCCCTTTGGGTTATGTTTGATATCAATTACAGCTGTTGTTCCCGGTACTTGTTATTACAGAGTGATTACTAGCTAATATATATATATATATATATATTAAATAAAGAATTCCAAAACGGGAATAAGTATTACAAGATGATCAACCAAAGCTAAAATGAGTACTCTACCCCTGGCTAGTACAACAAATCTAACTATTACATCAAGGTAGGATGCAGGCTTCCATAGAATAGTAGTGTTAGTGAATCCAAAGGCCAAGGGAAATAACTACAAAGTATCACCTCCAAAGCTCTCACCAGGTGCTAGGTCGTGAATTCCTAAGGACAGAACTCCAAAGGACAAGGTAAATATGGATTCAACGCAGTCACACCACTTCTTAGAAGCCATCCATAAATCCTAGAAATTTGAATATGTATATCTTTAGTTCATTAACCATAAGATCAACTGGCTGTAGCTTTGTTCCTTTCTAATCCTTTGATGCTTCACCTGCATTGTCACATAAATGTGTTTCATGCTAATAGTAGTATCAATATAGTCCAATAAGGCATAAATGTGCTCTTGCAGTACCAAACCCTACTTGCTTCCTTTAACAATTCTATATAGTGCCGCACTATCTCTAGAATAAGCTTGGTAACATGCTAATACCAATTGAAGATGGTATGATACATACAGTCTTGAGAACACTTGACACAGGCAGTTTGTAGATGCAATAACTTACCAGGAAACATAAGCATAACGCGTGTAGTTACCACTGTCATCAGTAACTAGTACCATCAGTTCAAATTTGCAGCTTTCCAGTAGAAAATTCATATGTTTTCTGGTCTTTTTGAGATCCAGACAATGTAATTCTATCTCCAGGCTGAGCATGTATACATGCTAATACCATTGGAAAACTTGGCTTTCAAACATTCCACTGAATAAGCAGGCCACATCATTCATAGAGTATTCATCAATCTGTAGCTATTTACTTAGCAACCCTAACTCTAAGGTTAGGCATCTGAGCTTTTTCCATGTTGATTAATGTCTTTCCTTCAGTGGGTAATTCATTGAATGAGCTAAAATTGATTGTACCTGCAAAAGAAATAACAAGGTTAGCTAAAACGTCTGCCACAATATTGCCTTCCCTTAACACGTGTTGAAAGATCACATTGAATTTATTCTTCATCTCATTTATCCTCTTCACTTCTGTCCCAATGCACCAAAGAGGCTCCCATTCCCCTTCAGTAATCTTCTTCGTCAATAATGAATCAGTTTCAATAATAAGAGGATGAAGATGATGTTTTATACAATAAGATAGCCCTTCAACAATTGCCTTATCCTCACCCACAATGTTAGTATTATCTTCCATCTTCATTGCCCTGGCATACACTACATCCCCAGAATAGCCCCTTACACAAAAAACAAATGAGCTAGGCCCCATCAATGTTGCATTTTACCATCCTTCATAAGGGTACTGCCAAGTTACTCTTCTTGTCACAATAACAAGCTTATAATTCTCAAAGTATTTGATCATGACAAAGGAATGGAACGTTTGAAAGCCAAGGTTACATCACCTTTTCTAGGAAGTATAGTGTTTTGTCATCCTCATGAACCACCCTATAACAGAAACTGTACCTCCATTCTTTATTGTATTCCTCATCTTCCAAAGATCGCAAGTGATAATTTCTAGAACTACCTAAAACAATGGCCTAATCTTTGTGCAACATCTAGCACTCCACCATGCTTTGATCACTTGATGCACCTGTACCAGATTTACAATTAAACCTGTAGCTTGAAGGAAGGTCTTACAAACCCTAGTAGCAGTAATACTTGTTAGGAAGATGTGTAGCACCAATATCTAGATACTATTATGCACCCATTTCTACTCCATAAATCATCAGTAGTCAGTTTTCTTCTCCATAATCTCCATATAAAAAAACTAATCTTAAAAGGTAGTCCTTTAATCCACATTAGCTTGAAATCTAGCATTATAGTAGCTCTATGCCTCAATATTTGCTAGGAAATACTTACAGAGAATTTACTTGATGGGGTTGGAATCCACCTAGGTGTATCCCAGAAGTCATCAATGTGATCAAAGTGCACGACAATATCTTCTAGGAAAGTTTGCTCCAGAAACTGATCATTCTATCCTTCTGCATCCTCAATTCTATTACGTTTGGTAGCTCTTCATTAATATAAAAAGCTGGAGGCAGTACATGATACGATGACCCAATTCCAGTCTAATTTTCATTCCATACGTTTGTAGATCCTCTATTCATCTCCCATAGGATTTCATGCTTCACTTCCTCTCTTGCCTCCAACATTTTTCTCTATTTATGAGAGCCATTTCTAAATTGCACCACTGTAGGTATTTCATTCTTGCAATACTTATTTCACATGAAATTAGACCATAAAAAGTTTGATGTCCTAAACTTCAACCATAATTTGGCAAACAAAGCTTTTGACACATCAAACAAAGACCTAAAACCTAATCCTTCTTCGTCCTTAGGTAGACATAGGTTTTGCCATTTAGTCAAATATCTACTTCTTCATTTTTCCATTGAAATCCAAAGGAATCTTGCAAATGTCTTTTGTAAGTGCTCCAATACATTGTCAGAAGGGTCCAACACTGACAGTATGTGAGTAGGCATGCCTTGGAGCACACTTGAGATCAATGTAGCCTTGCTACCAAAGAACATTAGCTTCCCTTTCCATGAGTGCAACTTTGCTTTGACTTTTTTGATGAGATTATTGTAGTAATCTTTCCTCCTCCTCGTGTAAATAATTAGGCATCCAAGGTAAGTAAATGGAAACTCACCTCTTGCAAATCCAGTGATTGCTCCAACTGAATTGAACAAAGCTCCAGCAACATTTGAATGCATATGAAAGCAACTCTTAGCCTTATTAATTAACTGACCAGATTTGCACTCATATTTTCTCAACACTTTAACTATCTTCTCTAATGAATAAGGATCAACAGAAGTTAAGATGATGGTATCATCAACATATGCTAGATGGTTCAAAGGGTTAGTCCACTTTGGCATACCATACGCCCTAAATTTCTTATATTCAAACAACTTGTTCAAAGATCTAGAGAGTACCTTAGCTGACAGAATAAACAAAACTAGAGATAAAGGATCTCCTTGCTTGACCCCTCTTGTAGAGTGGAATAAACTTGAAGCTTGGCCATTAATCAATACTGAATACCAATTATTGTAGAGCAAATTCCATACCATTTTGATAAAGTGTTTAGCAAAACTCATTCTCCTCAAAATATGCATTAAATACTTCCAAGACACCCTATCATAAGCCTATGCCATGTCAAGCTTGATCACTATATTTGTAGGTTTGCCCCTTAGTGTTATGTCGGTGACTACCTCATGTGTGAGTATAATGTTCTCAAATATACTTCTCCCTTTGACAAAACCTGACTGATTGGAGGATATCAATGATGGTAATATCATTCCCAATCTATCATGTACAACCCTAGATATTACTTTGTTTATGAAATTGCTTAAGGTTACTAGCCTTAAGTTTGAAAATACTTCCACCAATATCTTCTTACGTAGTGATACTAAGTTGGTGTGAGATATTGATTATGGTAGTGAAGCACCACTATAATATAACTGCATTCTGTTGAAGATATCCTCACCTACAATTTCCTAGAATTCCAGAAAGAACATGCTAGTGAAACCATCAGGTCTACTAGCACTGTCACCACTTAAAGCAAAGAATTCCTCCTTAACCTCTTCTATAACCAAAGAAGGCACATTATTCAGCATCTCAAAATCAGTAGGATTAACATCTTGTGAAAATTGTTTGTGGAAAAAGTCTACAGCAGTAGTGGCCATGAGATCTTGTATTTCAATCCAATCTCTATCTCTAGTTTGTATTTTTTAAGCTGTAACTTCTACCTCTGACCATTTACATGGTTGTGAAAAAACCTTGTATTCCTATCAACTTCAGAGAACCAAGTCATCCCCGCATTTTGCTTCCAATATTATTCTTCAATGCTCAAATATTTCTTCAATTTAGCTTGAGCCTTAGAGGAACAATTCTGTTCTCAATTGTTGGCTCCTCTTCATATAACATATCTTTAATTCTAACAATATCATCCCCTATAGCTATTTGCTTGAATATATACCCATATGTCAACTTTCTCCATTGAGATAGGGTAGTCTCCACTCTTTTCAACTTCTACTTGAACATAAGAAAAGGATCACCTATGAAGTCAACTACCCAATTCTGCCTTACAACATCCTTGAATTCTCATGCTTTGTCCAGAAATTGAGGAATTTGAATGGCTTGACAAAGCACATTACTTCTTCTCCAAAACTCATCAATAAAGAAGCATCGCCAGAACTAGTCCTTATAAGATGTTCAACTTTAATGTTTGGAAAGAGATTCTGGAAAGGCAAATTAATAAAGATTCTGTCCGACTTCTTGAAGATACATTCTGCATTTGGTCGACCATTCCACCAAGTAAAAGGACTCTCTTTATTGCAAAGATCAAACAAACCGTTAGAATCCACAAAAAAGCTTCATACTCAGATGGATATACTAGTAAATCACCAATCTTCTCATCTTCATAAAGTATCACATTGAATCCAGCACCAACTAGCCTAGGCAATTCCATGTCATTCAAGATAGTATAAATTATCCCACAATTTCAACCTTTCAAGAGCAGAATATTTAGCATACACAAATGTCATCATGATGTGTTTGTTGATGCCCTTATGATACACCTTAATGGTTACCTGCTGCTTAGTATCCATCAACCAATCCCATTCAACTATTGCATCAAAAAATAACCATATGTTATCATTAATATTAGATACTGCAGCAGTCGTACCTCGTATACTCCTGTACCTCTGAATGTTTTTAGCATTTTAAAATGGTTCCATAAGTACCACAATAAAGAAACCACATTCCCTTTGCATGTTGATCACCCTCTGAAAGGCCCGTTGTGTCTTCACAAACCTTATATTCCAAATTATTGACTTAATCATAATTTAGTCATTGAGGCCGCCCTCTTGGCAAAAATTCTTGTAGGTTTCAGTGTGTCTTTATTCTGTGCTTGCTTCTTCCCTTTCTTCCCACTTTTCAGAAGATTTAGGTGACAAGTCTCCTTCCCAAGCTACAGCCTTAAGATTCCCAACAATAGACTTATCATCACTCCCTTCTTCCAGTTGCTGTTCCTTTATTATTGCATTGTGAAAATCCACAGGTAGAACATTGTGAGTAATAATATCATGTAACACTTGATAAGGTATAAGGCTCCGTAAAATTTTTCTAATAGTTAAGACTTTATAGTGCACCAACGATAATTGGGACTAATATTTTAGAGAACTAAAGGAGACCTATGGGATAGAACCACATCATTATGACATGAAAATACATATGGAAAATATTTTGGAACATATTAAGGAGGTTTATAAGGGGGAAGAAGTTGTTTGGAATGAGTTGGAAATATTAAGTGGAAAAGGTGTCTTAATTTTCACAACACCTGCCTTTGAATAGGTATAACTCTCATAATATAAATATAGTTTCAATGAATTTCCCCCCTAAAGCGTAGCCCTTCGAGTCTAGTTTTAAATGTATTAAGCCGTTCGTCATTAGGACTTTCCTACTAAAAGTTACGATCAAATTAGTAAAGTCTGACCACCTAAGTATTTTGGCGGACAGAAAAGCAGGGCTCTTTTCTTCAGACCGGGCACAGATCATGTATTCCCTTGCATGTAGTGGACAACGAAGTGAGACTCACTTCGCCAGACTGGGCGTGCCTCAGCTTAAGGTCCTTTTAAGTCATTTCAGGGGCTCATTTTCCCCATTTCACTTGGACAAATTTTGGAGCTTTCCTCCACTCTCTCAAGACTCCCAACTCCTCCCATATTCAAGGTACGAAACCCCCATTATCTTGGTGTGAATCCTATCATTCCCACACCAGACCTAACTCAATCCACCATGAAATCCATAGATTTTCAAGAAATTTCTTCAAGAACTCAAGGAATGTTTTGAGAGATTTCTTCCAAAAGGTAATCCTACACCCTTAGACTTACATGCATGGATTTATTATAGGAATATGAGTATAAAAGTATTGAGACTCATGAGATGGTGATTGGAAGCCATAAGTTTCCAATTTAAATACATAACCATTGTAGAGATTGAAAGATGATTATCTGATGGAATTTTGTTGGTTGGGTGTGGATGGATGGTCATGCATGTGATGTTGGAAGTTATAAATTATTTAAGAATGATGGTGGGATAAATTCATGGTAAATAGTGGTAGTTGGATAAACTAATTTTGTAGTTATAAGATATAGAGATTTATGCCTACTAGGTATTTGATAGAGTGTCTAAATGGACTAAACTATGGAATTTGTTACTAATATTGTTCCCATTGGATGTTGTTATTGTAGATTGAAGTTTCTTAGTGTAGTGGATCATTGTATTATTATTAATGGGAGAATTTAAGGTATGTTGGCTAAACTTCTCTCCTAGAATTGAATCCCGTGATGTTCGTAAGTTTCAAGTATGGTTGGCCCAAGTTCCTAATTCCCATGTTCCCAGTTGTTCCTAATAATTCAATTATCCTGAGTAAGCAAAGTTTCGAAAGATGTATGTACTCAAAACGTGTTCCAATTACTCCGATCTCATCATGATCTCCTTCGGGAAGGTGTTCAAGTATGGTTTATGTGTTAAAGCGTTATAATTTCAATTCATGTTTCTAATGAAAACCCATTATGCTTAACTTGTAAAGAATACTCAATACGCCAAAAACTTCTATTGCTAATATATATGCTTAAGGCCTTGGTTTCAAATTCTCTTATTGTTGATATTCTATAAAGATGCTTGAAAGTGAATGAAGTGAGTTGGGGATATAAAGTGTGTCCATCGTGGCAATAATGAAAGTCATACTTGTGGCCAATGGTGCCAATAAGATGAAATAATGTATGGAAGGTTTTGAAATGAGCCTTGAATCAACTGTTCCAAATTGACTCTGAAACTAGAATTTCCTAAAGGCTTATGTACTCAAGTTGTGTTCAAATGTGGTTGTTTTAACAAATAACTATAATTTGAGCCACTATTTCAGTCGTAAATCACCATACTCTTTTTTATAAGAATTTTGAATGTGTTATAAGCTCTTAGGTTCTCGTGAGGAAAGGCTATGGCGTTTCGAAATATTTTGAATGCTCTGAATATTCGATGATCTCCCATGGAAAGTAAAAGGAAGCGATAGTATGGCCATGAGATGTGGCCACGTGCTAATATGAGGATTACGAGGCCTTGTATGTTCTAATGGTTTCAATCATAGTATGTATTCTTCTAAAATAACAAATGCAAATGAATTTGATGCTAAGTCCCCAAGAAGCATGAACTTAGCTAAGGATCGTAAGATGGCAAAAGAGTATATAACGAGATGGAAGATAGATGTACTATGCTAAGTGATGATGAATCTTGTGATAACAGAATTGGGGCCATCTGCCTTTGAAATTGACTTATTGATTCACAAACATGTGCTAATATAATGAGTTATGTTTCTCCATGCTCAGCATGAACATGAAGTATTCGAATAATCTAGGAACTTATTACCTTAAAAGTAGTGTTAGTCATGTCACTTTGAGTTTATATATATTCAGGTGCATAATGATGTGTAGTGAACCCTATATACGATCTATGAAACACGTAGGTATATAATATGAGTGAACCCAATGGACGGTCTATGAAATGTATAAGTGTATAATATGAATGAATACTATAAAAGGTCTATAAAATGCATAAGTGTATAATATGAATGAAGTCTATGAAATGCATATGAGTATGGTATGAATGAAGTCTATGAAATGCATAGGAGTATGGTATGAATGAACCCTATGGACGGTCTATGAAACACATAAGTGTATAATATGAATGAAGTCTATGAAATGCATAGGAGTATGGTATGAATGAACCTTATGGACTGTCTATGAAACATATAAGAGTATGGTATGAATGAACCCTATGGACCGTTAATGAAATGCATATTGAATGGTATGAATGAACCCTATGGACGGTATATGAAACATATAGGTGTATAATATGATTAAACCTATGGACGGTCTATGAAATGCATATATACGTGCATAGTATGGATAGATCTTATAGATGGTCTGTGAAACACATAGGTGCATATTAAAGAAAAGGCTATGGACGGTTTGGTGAGACGCATAAGCAACACGAACAATAGGTGCCACTTACATTGCCCTTGTTTGTAAATGTTGCTGCATTTACAATATATTTTGTATCCCATGCATAGTTCATATGTCCCACTTGATCCCAAAAGAAGTTCAGAATGATATAAGTATAATAAGACTTGACATATGATTCTATGGGTCGTTTCGTTATTTCTTGATGTGCTTCATTTGCCTCTTATTTGAGTTACCATATTTTCACATGTTCTGTCTGCATTACATATGAGTACTATTCCACATGTACTCACATTGATTTTTACAGGAATGCTACATTCTTTAATAGATATAGGTGGTTTCACAGCAGGAGACATCGATCAGTAATAGCAATACATCATCCTCTCAGATGACTTGGTGAGCCCCACTTCATATCGGGGTCTTATGTCTTTTGGTTTCATGTGTATAGTATTTTGAGGTAGAGCCGGGGCCTTGTCGCCAGCACTATCATGTCACTCCTATTAAGTAGAGGCTCCGTAGACATAGTGTGGGTTGTACATTGGTGTTGGAAAAGTCAAAACTAGAAAATGTTGTATTTGTACACATGTTCCACTTCAAGCTATGAATGTATAATATATTTTAGGAATTATGAATGAAGTAACTATTAGTAACGAAAGTGCATTGTTCACGTGATCTTTTTATTGTCTAATTAATGGGAATGCACCTTTAATTTATCAATGGATAAATTTGGTTAGAAAGCATCTAACAACCTTGGTTGACCGTTATTTCTTGGTTGAGCACCGGTCACGCTCCTCGAGGTCGGGGCATGACAAACTTGGTATCAAAGCCTAAGGGTTTAAAGTGTCCTAGGATTTCTTGGAGTTGTGTCTAGTAAATTCCTTTTTATCGGTGTGTTGTCGACTACATCTATAATTAGGAGGCTACTTGGGCATTTAGAAATGTCACCCTTCTTTGATGTTTCAGATCGTGCAATAGAGTTGGTTGTAAGACAGTTCCTCCTTTAACTTGTGCATTACTCTGATTTTCAGTGTATAGCGCCTAAGAAGAAGGCAAGAACTATCCAAGGGGCCAATGCCACTGCAGGACTGGCTATAGGAATGTGATTTGAGGATTATAGGGCAAATGAGGGCCGTGGTTACCATATATTCAGTTTTTGCCAGGCTGTGTGGTGTCTTGTATGGAAGGAGATGTAAATCCCTCATAGGATAGTCCAAATTGGTGTAACAAGGTTGATAGGGGCCAGAACATGTTTATTAAACTATGGAGAAAGTCAAGATCATCATAGTATTGTTGTGTTTTAAAAGAATATTAGGAGTTTACTTGCTATGAGTTATGTTCGACTTGTACAGTTTATGCAAATTCTCTATTTTGGTAATGTATTGCTTATAAGCCCATGGTTGGTGTTGTTTTCATGTTATGTTACATAATTGAATTATGTATATATTTTTAGGATTGGATTTTGGGATTTTCTGACAGGTGGATAACAAGTTACAAGGGAGACTCTAGTAAAAATTTTTAAAATTTGAGGATTTAGTTAAATTTTAAAGAACTAAGGCTTGAGAGTAAGTTTTGAACGATTTAGAAGATGGTTTGGGGGAAAAGAATGACTTTGTACTTACATAAGACTTGTGAAGTTTTCAAGAAGTCGATTAAGGTTTGAGAAGCTAAAGGAGATGAATAAGTGGCATGAAAATTTAAGTACTCTCTCTAGATTCTTGTAGTAGAACTCATAGGAATTACTATTCCATTGGAATCACTAGCCTTGCCACCAACAGTTTGGTGTTATGAGCCCACTATTCCTTGTAAGACCTCCACATTAACATCCCCAACCTGATCACCACCTGAAAAATCCACCGGAACACCTTTAATATTGGCCAAAACCTCAACAGTTCCACTAGGGTTTATTGTTATATTGGTCTGATTCTTAGCTGAAGATATAGTAGCTGATCCTCTAGTTATTCTAGATTGTTTTGGCAATCGTTTATTATCTCCATATGGTTATATTGACTGCTGCTTTCTAGAACTCAAGCTACCCTTAAGCCTAGGCTCTAGAACCCTAGGGATTACTATTGCACCAGTATCAACTGTGTCTGCCAGTTGTTCTTGCGTGTTGCTTCTCTTCTGCTTGGTTGTTGGACTAATATTTGCACCAATTAAAACCTCCGTATTGTCGATCTCATCACTCCATAAGGATCTCCTAATGATGCCTTCTTGATTTTCCTCATTCCTGGCAGACTCTTCATATGTATGAGAGATATTTTATGGCATGATTGGTTAACACATACATTGAGCTATAGTTTGTCTTCCTTCTTCACATCAAATCTCCTCTCTACCCATTCTGTAGTAGATTCTTTTCTAGTACCTTCCTCAATCCTTGTGTCATTAGTATAAGGTAATTTTTTCTTAGTTGCATTTTGATTCCCTTTCTCTCTTGGACTAGCTTTCCCATTAGAATTAGGATTGAAGCTATCCTCCTTGTTTGCCTTATTCTTCTCTCCGTTAACTACTTATAATACATGTTCTTTTTTAATACGCATTTCCTCTTCTTCCCCTTGCTTCAATACTATCACATTGTCACTCCTATTTCCCTTAGGATATGAGTTGGAAATTTGAGCATTCTCCAGCTGCCTTTTCTTCTTAGCCTTCTAGGATTCCTTCTCCTGCTGCTTCTTCTCTTTTACCTTGTCATTACTATTTTCTTTGCCATCAGTAATCCTCAATGCTAGTTGCTCTATTTCTTCAACTTCAAAAGCATCAAATTTGTTGTTTATGACCACTGTTTCTTCTTTGTTATTACCTTTCAATTTGTCCACTTCTTGATCCTTTGGAGCTTCAATAATATGGCCTCCCTTGTCTCTTTAATATCTGTTTTACCTCCATTACATCCACTTTTGTTTAGCTAGATCAGGAATTGTTTTTCCAAGCACCTCACCCCTAGAAATTACTTTAGTATCATTAGCTGCAGTACCTACCAATTCCTTTCCTGTGCTTTGATTCTCCACAAATTCATCAACTTTTTTATGTAACTCCGAGTATCACCCATCAGTATACTTCACTATTCCATTGCTTCTTATATGCTTTATAATACTTTGTCATATAATCATACTTGATCTTTATCCACTAAGATTCCTCAGGTCTAGTATCATCCTCTTCCTCCATAATTTTAATTCTTTAAGGAAACTTAGCTAACAAATTTACCTCTACCTTAACCTTTGCACAAATAGGTCTAGTACCATTTTGAGTGGCTAAATAAACATGTAATGGTTTTCCTACTGCACTAGCCAATGAAAACACAAATTTCTTACCAAATAAATTAGGAGGCAGCTCAGAAAAACTCATCCATGCTATTGAAATCGAAGTTTCGTCCTCAGAAGTCCACCAAGGATTCCACTTTGTACACCTCATTTGCCACATCTCCCCTTGTGCTTTGAAATAAAAAGAAGGCTTTGACAACTAGTGAACATAATCTTCTAAAAAAGAAAACCCGATCAATACATGATTGTATTCAATAAGGCCAACTAAACACGCACCTTTTAATTCACATTGTATTGGGATTGTCTTACGTAGTTCATTGATACTGTTTTTCCGTACAAGAAGTTGCCAAAAACTTCTAGTGTCAATCTTTGTTATGTTATATATTGCTTTACTTCTGCCTTCTTCCATCTAATCACAAGTTCACCATGGAGATATTCCACTATTTTGATAGGAACGGTGGGTAGGGTTTGCACAGGGTTTGCATAGGGGCATTTAATGAGTTTGGTTGTAATAATTGTGCTTAGTTTGTGGGTGGATTAGGGTGCGTAGTTTGTGGGTGGATTAGGGTGCGTAGTTTGTGGGTGCCAGTTTTAATCTATACAATAACATTTTAATTATTCCACGTTGGAACATCTTGCTGTACCTAGTAATAATAATCTAGAAATTAATATAAAATTGATCATTATCTATGATAATTTTTGATCTCCGTGGACCACAACACCACCCATAGAGATTCACTTCTATGTACGGAATAAATTATCTTAAAATACTTAATGAAAGATAAAAGACCTCTTTATATTTTATGTCATTTAAAATACTATTAAAATATAAAAATACAATTAAAAAATGCAAAAAAAATAAATAAAAATCCCTAAAAAACCTACTAAAATTAAAAATAACTAAATTTAATATTTTAGGAGAGAATTTTAAGTAAAAAATTACATGCTCACAAAAAGATTTTTGAATGAACGAAGAGAGAGAGAGAGGAAGCTGCAATTGGGAGGAGGCCGGGAAGATAGGTTGGGAGAGGGGGGAGAGAGAGGAAAAAGTATAAATTAAATACTTCTTAGGAGTATAAAGAAAAAATTGCAAATAACTGGGGTAAACAACTATAGTCGGTAATTATCAGTGTACCAGACTTAAATATTTAAACTTGTCACGACCCCAACTCCGGTCGTGATGGCGCCCAACACACTGCTAGGCAAGCCTGACCAATTTAACAACCTTAACCATTTCTATACAGTTCATGATTAATTAACACAGATAAATTACTACGACATAATACTGGAAATTTGAAATAGAGTTAAAACATGTAGAATCCCAATTACTACATAGCCCAAAGAATTCGGTGTCACAAGTATGAGCCTCTAATACATGAGTATCAACCTACTACATATCGTTCTAAAGAAGTACGAAATGAAGTAATAAGATAAAGGGAAGATCAGGGCTGCGGACGTCATGCAGCTACCTTGATGCTCCCGGATATGTGCTGCCCAGCTGGAAGTCCTCAACAGTCTCAAGTCTCAGATGCACCTGGATCTGCACGCAAGGTGCAGAGAGTAATGTGAGTACTCCGACCTAGTGAGTAATAAACATAAATAAAGGCTGAGAATAAGAAATCATGGATAGACACATTGTAGTCTATAAATACAGCAGCTTAAACCAAATAGTATAAAATCAGCAAACTAGTGAAAACAAATCAGGGAACTGCTGCAACAAATAAGCAAATAAATGACAGTCAAATAAGAAATGCAACACATGGTATGATACTCTCTAGTACTTGCTGCGGCGTGCAGCCCGCTCAATTTATTTATCGTCAACGACGCTCACTAGGGGTGTGCAGACTCCGGGAGGGACCCCTTATGGCCCAAGCGCAATATCAAAACATCTCGTGGCATCAACTAGGCCCTCGGCCTCATATCAATATCAATATAATACTGTTGCGGCGCGCAACCCGATCCCATACTCAGACCAGAATCACATAAGCCCCTCGGGCAATAATAAAATAGTAGTTCTCAGCCCAAAACATCATTAGAAATATCATTGAAACGTTTGCAAAACAGTTTTAACCAATAGGGCTGAGTTCAAGTATTATGTCAAAATAGTGAGGAAACAGAAATAACAGCCCCTGAAGTGTCCAAACCGTTGGCGCGAAGCACAAATATGACAATTTCATCCAAATAATGATGATATAAAGTAAGTTTCAATCAAATACACGGTAAAAATATCACTCGGGACGGACCAAGTCACAATCCCCAATAGTAAACTACCCCGCGCTCATCATCAAGCACATGTCTCACCTCAATATAGCACTACGATGTGCAAATTCGAGGTTTCAAACACTCAGGACATCATTTACATTTATTAATCACCTCAAGCCGACTAAAACTCTAGCTCGCTATGCCCTTGCCTCCTAAATCGGACTCCTCGCACGTCGAATCTGACCAAAACCACAATGAATACGTCATAATATGCCTAAGGAACAATACCCAATCAAAAACAATCAAAAAATATTAAAAATCCCGAAATTGGCAAAACTCGAGCCCCGGGCCCACTTCTCGAAACTCAAAATTTTTTATATCAACGGGTTCCTTATCTCGCCACGAGTCTATACATATAAAGAACACCAAAATCGGAGTCCAAATGATCCCTCAAATCCCAATTTCTTTTGCTCTCTTAAGTTCAAGTCCTAAACCACCATTTTTGTCCATTAAATTTCTCAAGTTTTCAGCCCTATTCTATGAAATAGCACCATAGAATCGTTACCTTATCGAATCTCCTTGAAACCCCTCTTCAAAATCGCCCACAATTCTCCAAGTCCGAATTTAGAAATGAGAAACCCTTAAAAATTCGCGAAGATGAACATTAATATTTCTGCCCAGGCAAAATCGCATCTGCGGTCCATAAATCTGCTTCTGCGGTACACATCCTCCGCATCTTCAGAAATTCACTTAAAACCCAATCCCACATCTGCGGTAAACTTTTCACATCTGCGACTCCGCAGATGCGGTCCCCAATCCGCACCTGCGATACCAGGATTCCTTCAGCCTTCTCGCTTCTGCGACTAAAATTCCGCATCTGCGGCTTCGCAGATGCGGCTCCTTATCCGCTTCTGCGAAAATAACTGTCAGTCCCAAAACACGCACATGCAGTCTCCCCTTCGCACTTGCGACTCCACTTCTATGGTCTCAATTCCGCAGAAGCGAAAATACCAGAAGCAGCACCAATTTCTAAGTTGCACAAGTCCAAAACTTCCCGTTTAGCCATTGGAAATCAGCCCTAGGCCCCCGGGACCTCAACCAAAAGCACCCACGGATCCTTAAACATCTTCCACACTTGTTCTAATCATAAAAACACCTCAAACAACACCAAAACCATCAATTCTCCTCGAATTGAAGCCTAAGTTCTTCAAAACATCCAAAACACGCATTCGATCAAAAATCCAACCAAATCACCTCTGAATGACCTAAAATTTTACACACACATCCCAAATCACTTAACGAAGCTACAGAAACTCACAGAATTCCATTCTAACCCTCGGACCAAAATCTCACTTATCGACCGGAATTCGCCAAAATACTAACTTCGCTAATTCAACCCTAACTCTACACCGGACCTCCAAAACCACTTCCGATCACACTCCTAAGTCACAAATCATTCCCCGAAGCCAACCGAATCACCAAAAATCACACCCGAGCCCTCTAACTCATAAGTCAACATCCAGTTGACTTTTGTTTCCAAACTAGCTTTCCTTAAAGAGGCTAAGTGTCTCATTTCCTACCAAAACCAATCCAAAACAACTCGATCACACCCAACACAGATAATGAAGCATAAAGGAGCAGAAAATGGGGGAAACGAGGCAGTAACCCATGAGACGACGGGTCGGGTTTTCACAAAACTATTCTTATGCACGATAAAATTAAAGAATTTTCGAATATGATTAGTGTGTTTCTTATTTATCTTCCTCTTCTATCATTTTTTTGTCGTATGATACTAACAAGGGCCCACCTTATATTTCAGCAACTAAGCGAATACCCCTTAAGATTCTGTTGCAAATTCACAATTTTGTAATAACAATTATCCCCATTTACAGGACAAGTTACAAAACGTACTAGATGACTAATCTAAAAGTGATGGCTGTATGGGCTAAAATATGTTCATATTTAATGATCGAATAAGGAAGCGACACGTGGGATCGAAGGCAGAAGATAGCCAAGATCGAATGCAATGATCTTTCTTGTCACCAGAGAGAATGATACTCATAACAACAAAATTAAGAACGCCATCCGGTAGCATTCAATGAGGAATATTATACCGCTTTAAGTTCATGGCCCGTTACAGAGAATATGGAATTCATTGCCCACCATTCTACATCCTTCAATGGCCTCATAATTGTCATTAAAAAGGAGCTTAATTCTAGGACCTTGTTTCTTAGCGTAAATGACACGAATTTTGTGAAAAGCATATATTATATTCTATAAAAAGCTCCATAACATTTGACTATCTTGCTTATTTGTTTTGTTCTTATTACTCCCGATAGATCTGCACCAAGAACCACGATATCTGCTGTCTATTTCGATTTTAAGAATTGTCGATACCCAATTTTTCCCTATATATATTTTCAATATGCAAAATACGTTAATAATATATATATATATATATATATATATATATATATATATATATATACATGTCCAAGTGTCTTATTATTTTTCCATATTTTTTAAAGGTTTAAATTGGTTTATTTTCCTTATTTTTATCCATAAAGTCTTAATAATTATTTCCAAATTTATTATTTTGATAATTCATCTATTAGATTTTCATATTTATGCCAAAATATAGCGAAATTAATTTTTACATATTCTTACAATTTTATTTAGTATTTTTTAAAGCTAAATTGCATATAATTGCAATATTAGCGCTTTTCAAGGTTCAATTAGGTTTTATATTTATAATGTGGGGTACGGTATTTTTAAAATTGTTAATTATATGTTATAAATTATTTTAGCTTTTTAAATTAATCTCCAGAGTCCATTTACTATTTTTTATAATTTAAAAAGGGGAAAATTGGCTAATATCAACCCATTTGTATTTCAATTTTAGCCAAAATTGAACCCCAATTCCCCAGACCAATTTTAATTTAAACATGACCCTTACCCAATTAAATCCTACACAAGGATCCCCACCTACCCCTTTTAATGTAGGATGTTAACCATTCAAATCAACGACCACCGTTTCACCTACCTAAAATAAACCCAAACGACCCCTAAACCTAAATCATTTCTACCAACCTACCGCACTTGAATCCATTCTACTCTCAAACTCTCTCTGAAACCTAAGGCTAACCCTAGCCGCCGCCACCGAAAACCACCCTAATCCCCTTCAATTCTCACCTAGTCTATGGACTCTCATGGCTGTTCAAAGGGTGTACCAGTCTCCTATGTCCACTAGTTGTTTGTTTTTGTGATTTCATGGATAGATCTTAAAGAGATCTAGTCCAACATTGGCTCAACTTCTTTCCATGGTATCTTTCCGACCATCCATGGCTGTTCGAGTCAGATCCTTCACTTTTCCGGCTAGATCGGTAACTTTTCAAAGTCTTTCTCATTTTTCTGGGTTCTCTGAAATCCTAGTTTAAGAGCTTTCAAATTTTTTGTTTGAGATCTATATTAGATCTGTGTATGTCATGAACGTTTTGATGTTCTTCTCAAAGGTTTTTTCGATTTCTTTCAAAATGACTCTTCGTCTTCAACGACTAGGGTTTTCTTAACCCTTTTAGAAGAACTCTTCTCCAATTTTTAGTGTTATTTTATGATTTTATGGTGTTTAAGTGATTTTCTTAAGTTTTTAAGCTACCTGGTTCATCGTGTTAAAACCCTAGGTGTTTCTGGTTTTATCCGGGTTCTAGAATATCTTTTTTTGTTTTGTATGTATACTGATTTCGACTGAGCTCTTTGTGTTTAGATCCTCCACTTTATTTAACTTGACTGATTCTAAAGTCCTTACCTTTTCAACTCAGCTCTGTCAGGACCCTAATTCCTTATAAATTTTTTTCACTCATTCCTATGAGTTTAAAGACTTTTCTTGTTTTTGTGTGTGATCTCCTTTACCTGTTACTATGGTTTCTTCGCTTTTGATTCTATGTGGCTACTTAACTTGTTGACTACCATGCTTCTAGTATGTTCTTTTACTGCTGAGCCCTAGCCTACTCTTGTTACTGCCGTATGATTGTGTGCATCTAATTGTTTCTTTTGTCAATACGGTTGGCTCTGCATGTTCATTCTTCTCTATTTATATGGCAAAGTGCAGAATCATGATTCTTTCGTGACTGATATTGATTTCCTCAAGTTACGACTAATTGCAAATATTTTCTTATAAACCCCTGGTTTCACTCGTTTCGTTTAAATTGATTGATTCACTTCCTTTGTTGTGATGTTTTAACCCTGCTGAACCCTTTCCCAAAATTAAGTGTATTTTTGTACTTAGACTCAATTATTTACTCTACACTTTTAATATCCTATATATGGTCAGAAATCAAGTCTTTATCAAATTCGTTTTCTTTCCTTAATTATTCCTGTCTGTATCCGTTTGAACAGTAACTCCTAGATTAAAGGGAAATACTTGTGTTAATTGATTCTTTTTGTGATTATTTCCATATTTGTGTTAAGACTTTACTTGTTACCTTATTTTCTACTCGTTTTCATAGTTATAAATACCCTACCCTCTCTTTTCTAAAGACACGAACAACTGAGTTTAAAAACACACACTCACAGTCACACACTCAAAACTCTCTCTTTCTCTACTATTACTTGGGCTACTGCTTTGTCTAGCCGGCTGAAAACCAAGGCTGGACTGTGGAATCCTACTTGCTTTACCTTTCTGCACCTTGCTTTCCGTACTAGTATATCCTAGTTGATTTTAAAGCTTCAACAACAACATGCTTCTTTAATTGTTTCAGTTTCTCTCATTCTTGTCTACCTCTTCTTGTGGTTCTGCAGTCAAATTACATTACCAGCATGCTATAATGTCTCCCCTTCTCCTTTAGATTAATATACTCCCCTATGTGTGTTTCAAGGCATACTATGCCAGTCACTTATTGTGTACTTGCCATCCCAAGTCCCTATCCCTTCAATGTGCTTATATTTTTTTGACTAGCCTGTGATCATGCCAGTATCAACTATTGTTGTGCATATCCAACTAGTCCTGAGACCCTTGATGGGTTATATATTTACAGTAAATTTGTCCCAAATTTCTTGGCCCCTGTGTATGACTACTTATTATGTGGGTGATCCCATCCTAGGGGTTTGAGTTTTGTTTATTACTACAAGTGCTTTCAATCACCTCTGTTACTGATTACTTTCAACCCAGTTTTTTAAACAAACTCTTTTTTTAAACTATGTCAAGCACTCTCACCTATACTCTTAGAATTTAGGTTCTGCCCCTTTTGTGTGAGCCTTGCCTTGGGACCCTTGAGCTCCCTCTGAACTTGGACACATAAGAGTTGGACCTTCAACGTTGCACTCATTCTGTTCGGTTATACAAATATGAGTGTGAGCACTGCCCGGGATCCCATGAGGTCCTTAGGGAATTTTGACACACCCAGATATGAGAAAGGCTTTGGAAATATATTGGCATTGAGGTGGTTCATTGCATAACTCAGAGAGGAAGACAAGATCAGGCTTCCTATGGTTGTAACTTCTTATTTTTGCACTTCTTTTGTAATTCAATCATTTGGTCTGTAATAATTTGTAAACAAGGGTTTGGCTAGTGAAAAGGGATGGGAAATATCCATGCTATCAAAAGGGGTAGAAAGCATGTTATTAGGTTTACATTTCTACTTGTGTAATAGAATCCATACTTAGGACTCATTTCATGCATTAGAGATCACGTTCCTTAGGATTTACACTTACTGCTTTTAGCATGTCCACTTCACCATCATACCACTTACCAAATCCTCCATTAATATGTTAATAACCGTATTTTTTGCAATCATGTTCCTATTGCCATGCACACTTAGAGATCTTGTTTTAGGCTAAACAACACTAACAAACATATCATCTCTGCATATTCTGGTAATCATGTCTAAACGCTGTAATATTGGGGCCCATAGAAATACTTTTTTGGATTCTGCATAAATATCATTCTGCATCCATGTACATTAGATAACATGTATTTAGGATTTTATTCATATTCTCTTAAACACGTTTAGGCTAACTATGAGTGCATAAAAAGGGAATAAAACAATTTTACTTAGTCTTTATAATTAACTAGCAACAACTCTATATGCTGAACACCTAGAACAACATGTTTTATTTAATAATAATCTCCAAACCATCTTAATAATCCTGAATAACTACTAAATCCTGCTCACGCCTAAGCAAGCCTTAGGTAATTACTTAAATAAAACTCGAACTGCCTTTGTTTAACTATCAACTGCTACAACCAGCAGACAGGCCTAATTCCGACTTTTTTTCTACATTATATAATGAATTTGGTTCTGTCTCAAACACCCTTCTTTAGGATTTTAAAATTTAGACCTTAACTGTGTTAAGGTCGTGCTATTTATACGCATTATTTGCAGAGGTATACATGAGCCTTCTAATTGCTTACATGTCTCCCCTTTAAATGCAGTTCTACGTGTTTTTGTATGTCGCTTTAGCCTTTTTACCTTTAAACCTAAGAGTCAGCCTAAAGCCTCCCTCTTATAGGAATAGTAGTCCTCAATTCCTCCGGGACTGATAGGAATGGGACGGGTAACAACATGCAATAGAGGTCGAGACCGATCCTCGCTTTAGTACATCCACAGGGTGGGAAGGGTAATATGGATCTGATGATCGGTACGTTAATACCACGTGTATCCCCTCTTCTAAGGAGTGTCATACTAGGTATTTTATTGATGTGATCCATATTACAAACAAACCTAGGACCGCTTTTTACATTCACAAGCATGCTTAGATTATAACTCTTTTCAAAACCTTGCTTTTATTGTTTTCAAACACTTGTTTATTTAAATCCCAAATCCCCTATTACTTGAGCCTTATTTGTTTACTTGCTAATTGCACAAATTCATAAAAACTATCTGGCCGGAAACCACACTAGTGGATCCTGATGGGAGCCTAACACCTTCCCCTTAGGATAATTTCAACCCCTACCCTATCTCCAGTTACCAAACATAGTTGTAGTTGAACCTTATAGGTGCCCTAACGTACCTTAAAATTGTTAGGTGGAGACTTTTCAAATACCCAATTCCCAAAAGGAAATGATTTATCACAACCCATGAATGTCGAAACTCGGACTCCTCTCCGCAATAGAAGGGGAAAAAAGGGGGGTGTGACAACATGGCGACACTGTTGGGGATTTTAGGCTTTTACCATTTCAGATTGTTCATGTGAATTTCTACCTCTCCCTATGTGCAATTATTTGTTTGATTCCTTTAAGCATTTAATTTATTCTTTAAAAGAAAAACTGACATATCACCCTTGTTTCTTTCCTTTATTGCTTTAAATTATAAAACTGTTGTCTTTATCGCTTTCTTAACGTGCAAATACATGTCAAAATGCTTTTAATTATTGCATAATCATGCTCAACATCATACTCCACTCGTGCCAAACAAATACAATAGCAACGCTTTTAGTGAGTGGTTGCGCTCTTCCTATATACTTACCCCTAAATTCGAAAAGGCATATTTGTGGTAAAACTAGTCAATCAACAGTGTAGTCGACAGTTCCGTGCCTTCCCCCTTGAGTTGTCCGCTCAAGGGTACCAGTCTAAAACCCCATAGAAACCTTACTTTGTTAATTAGTGCATGCATCATGGTCAAAACCTAGTCGGATCAGTTATGTTATCCACATAATGATCCTTTAAGATAACCTTGTTCAAAGTCCACTAGGTTTCCCTAAACCAAAACGGACGTCGTCACGTTCTGTGCATTTATTTGGATAACTAAATGCTTCATGCTAATTGTTGATATTAAATAGTCGAGTATGTTGGGGGAAGGGCCTAACCTTATTTGTCTTGCAGAAATATGAGGCACGAAGTCCCCAGATTCGGCATGGTCACCAACATCCACCCAAGATTGCTAAGCTGGTGGAGAGACTTACATTTTAGTGACCAAAATCTCATCAGAAAATATCTGGGAAACCTACCATCCCTCTTGGAGATCCAACCTAATAAGGTGATCATAGAAGCTGCCACATTGTTTTGGGATTGTGAAAGGTCCATGTTCCACTTTGGGGATATTGAAATGACTTCTTTGCCGGAGGAGATAGGAGTACTGGCCGGTCTAGTATGGCAAACTCCAGGTTTGTTAATGCTTCAGAACCGCAATGGCAGGGGTTTCTTTAAAATGATGGGTTTAAAGTAGAATACAAAATTGACATGCCTGAAGGAATCATACATCCCTTTTGACTACCTGTATGAAAAGTATGGTCATATTAAATCTTACTTTACCTACCGTGATGAGTTTCCATCATGTCCTTGGGACACGTCTATTGCAGGATTTTCATCTTAATGTTTTGCTCCCTGGGTTTGATCGTATTTTCGATAAAGAGAGGTAGAATTCATACTAGGCTGGTTATGGTAACCAAGACCCTAATGGAGGGGATTGGTGGGTAGGGATTCAGCGTTGTACCCATGATCATTGCAGACATATACCGAGCCTTAGAGAAGTGTCAACAAGGAGCGAAACACTTTGAAGGCTAAAATCTGCTACTTCAACTTTGGCTTATGGAGCATTTCCAAAAGGGCAAATACCGATAAGAGATTCAGCGAAGTGACTGGGATGATCACATCGTTTTCCACCATCCAAAGTGAATGAATTACATCCCCAACATGTTCTCTCAGACTGAGAATGCTAAAGGATGGGTTGAGCTATTTAATAATCTTACCATAGAACAGGTTCAATGGATGTTCGAATAGTTTCTGACAGAGGAGTTCATCACCCGATCCAGAGATGTACGTTTTCTGATAGTAATTGGTCTATGAGGAACATACCCTTACGTCCCTCTTCAAGTTATAAGGTAGGCTAGTAGGAAGAAAGTCATACCCAGGGTCGACAAGATGAGCCACTTTTGAGCTGACTTCCAAAACGATGATAGTCCCTACAAGTGCCAGGTCCAACACATGTGGAATTGCAAGATCGTAACTGGTAAAGACACCATCGAGCTAGACAGATATCATGCCGATTGTACTCCTTTCTATTAAGGTTCGTTGGAAGACAATCATGATGGTTTGGGCCAGCCAGGGTTTGTTCGAGGTCACAAAATTATAGACGAAAAGGCCGAGGCGCAAGTCAAGTACAACTATCTATGCAAGAGGATCTGTGAGTGCAAGAGCGAACACCGCAAAATACAAGAGTCCAACCATAAGCTGATTGAGTAATGGAAAGACATGGCTACCAATGCCAATAAGAGGCTGGGATACTTGGAGTGAGGCATAGTAGGACTGGAAAGAAAATTTCTCAAAAGGGTTTAAGATAGTCAATAGGGTAAAGGGACTGAAGGTGGACATCTAGCCAGAGTATACCTATTGCGGGGACTTCGCGAGTTGGGGAAGTTGTTCGACGGAGCCAAGGATGCCGAATCTGGGGAAGATCCTTCTGGGACCAAGTATATAGGAGTTTATCTTTTTTGCTTTAAAATATGATAAGGCCAATGGCCATTAGTAACTTTTATTTCCTGTTTATTTAATATCGATTTGTGATTCGTCTTATTTTTATAAATAAAATGAGGCATTTAGCATTTCAAGTTGTCCAAATCAACTTGTCACTCGGACCACCTCGGGCACAATGAGGTTCCCAAATTAGGACATGCTTTACATTCCTGCACTATGTGTTTAAATGTTGCAATACTTTTTATGCTCCTCACTAACTTGGTTATCTTTTTTGTTTTATTTTTTTTGTTATTCCCCTCCCCAAAGGTTAGTTCGTGCACTCTGGCATCATCATCTTATTCCATGAGATCCAGGGGCCCTCCACCCACTCCTCCTCTTAGTCATATTAAGAACAAAAACAAAAGCAAGATGAAAGATTTGAACAACATCAGAAAAGAGAACACAACAGAACGGGTAAAGGCCTCTGATGGCCATGGTATTCGGGTTCTTAACGTGAATGTGTCACAACTTGAATAGAAATTGTTGAAGTTCCAGGAAGAGCTCGATTAGGTTTGGAATCTGGCCAACCTATCATTTTCCCTTAGCACCGCAGGTACCAACTTCCCCAATGTTCAAAACCCCACACCTCCTCAAAATATCCTAAAACAACATAATCATCCCACTTCTCCACCAAAGAACCAATGTAACACTTGCCGTACCCTAAACAACACTCCACTACTCATCCAGAACCTCAAAACTCTGCAAATGACCATTTCCACTCCCATACGCTAGGCCACCATAACAATCCCATCTACGTGGATACCATACCACACTCTACCCAACCTATATCATGCACACTTGAGTCTGATGAAAAGGTTCTGCTCATCAGGAACTTGGCTAAGGAACTTAAGAAACTAACCAGTCGAATTCATGGCGTCGAAGGAAGCAAAGGAATTGAGGGGCTGAACTATGAGAATCATTGTGTATAGCCTGATGTCGAACTGCCTGAGGGGTACAAACCTACTAAGTTCAAAATCTTTGATGGTACGAGTGATGCAAGGGTCCATTTGAGGTTGCGACAAGCTGGTTGGAGTACGAAAAGAATGCATTATCTTGGTACATCAGTCAAGATCCCAAGAAGTGGTTGAGTTGGGTAAGTATGGTATCATACTTTATGGACAGGTTCAAGTTTAACACAAACAACGCGCTAGACGTGTTCTATATCCAGAATCTAAATAAGAAGCCCACTGAGACATTTTGCGAAATGCTACTCGCTGGATGTCCGAAGCTGCTTAGGTCAGACTCGCCTTAGAAGTATAGCAAATGAACAAATTTTTCATTTGGGCTTGGGACCCACAGTACTATGAATGTTTGATGATGGTTGAGAACCACAAGTTCTCCGACATTATCAAACTAGGCGAAAGAATTGAAGAAGGTATCAAAAGTGGTGTTACAAACTTCAAGGCCTTGCAAGCTACAAATAAGGCCTTACAGTCCGGTGGTGTGTCCAAGAAAAGGGACGTAGAGGTCGTGATGGTTGCAGAAAGGACCAAGTGTCCCCTCAAATACCAAACTTACCCAATACTTCCACTCACATACCAACCAACCCCAAATTACCAAGCACCCTCATACCAAGCTCCAACACCAACTTACCAGTCATCTCCACCTCTTACATATCAACCTACCTCACCTAGATACTCCCAACCCGCTCATGTCTAGCAAACTTACAATGCTCAACCATCCCATTATCAATCACCCCCTGTATGCTAAAATTTCCCTAGGCCCCGACCTAATTTTGATCGAAGGCCTCCAAAACAATATACAGCCATCGCCGAGGCCATCGACTAGCTGTATGAGAGACCTAAAGTCGCTGGTTACGTTACCCCCATCCATGCTACAACCCCTAAGAACCCTTCTTAGTGGGTCAACCCAAACAAGTCTTGAGCATACCACTCCGGCATGAAAGGGCACACCATCGATGAATGCCTCTCCTTAAAAACAAGATATAATCATTGATTGATAAAAAATTCATTATGGAAAAGAAAGCACTCCAAATGTCCGTAACAACCCTCTACCAGACCATAAGGGTGGGGGTATTCACATGATTGAAGTAAAGGATGACTGGGATCCCGAGGGATCCATCGAGTTGATCGTAGAAGGTGATGACCCAAGAAACGAACAGTTACTCTCAATCTTATTATAGTCTAGATCTAACCATCTAAGGACACTGAGGTAGATACGTCTATACCTCTTGAGTTTGAAGCAGCACCATCAGCAAAGACAACAATACCATTTGAGGTTGCAGTCTTGCCGCCCAAGGTATATATTCCATTCGAAGTGAAGATAGACGCGCCGATCCCAGTGGCGATGTCCGCCATGCCGCCATTCTATACAAATGCCGTACCCTAGGATTATACAGCTGAGACAAGAAGGAAAGGTAAGGTTAGAATTCAAGAGACTGTCGCAGCACAGGGTATGACAAGAACTGGTAGAGTCTATACCCGTGAACATCCAGCTGAATCAAGCAAGCAGGCCTCCAATCGGCCACCCCTCATTGAGATAGGTCCGGACGACCTTTAGAGGAAAATACATGCCAAGGAGTATTTGATCATCGACTAGTTAAACAAGACGCCAGCACAAATATCAATCCTCTCGTTGTTACAGAATTCCAAAACACACAAGAATGCTCTGTTGAAGGTGCTGAGTGAAGCATACGTACCAAGTAACATCACTGGCGGGGAAATGGCTAATATGGTGGGACTAGTGCTGGAAAGCCATAAGATCACCTTTTATGAGGACGAGCTGCCTTCTGAAGGGCTAGGTCATAGCAAAGCACTACACATCACTATACAATGCGAAGACTATTTCATCATCAGAATGCAGACTGGTGGAGGTTCCAGCCTCAACATATGTCCGTTAGTAACACTCAAGAAGTTGGGTAAAGGGCTGCATGAGATAAAGGATAGAGCAGTCAATGAGAAAGATTTTGATGGTTCTCAGAGGTCCACCATTGGTGAGATTATTCTGTGTCTGCAGATAGGACCAACCTGGTTCGAGGTCGATTTTCAAGTAATAGATGTACCAGCATCTTACAGCTTGCTGCTAGGATGACCATGGATTCATGCTGTTGGGGCCGTAGCATCAACGCTGCATTAGGTAGTAAAGTTCAAATGGAATCAACAGGAAGTGATTATTCACGGTGACGGCACTAACCCTGTATACAATCGCCAGAACATTCCGGCAATCGGGGAAGAAACCTAGATGGAGGAACCTGCCACATTCTCGAGCGGGTCAATGCTATCGACAAAGACAAATGGTGGGATAACATGATCGAGAGTATATTGAATTAGAGTGGGTACGAACCTGGCAAAGGACTCAGCAAGTACCTCCAAGGGATCTCTAAGCCTATAAACTCAAGAAACATGGCACTACCTTCGGTTTGGGATATGAATACACCTGGGAAGAGTTCAATAGTTGGTCTCCACCATGGCATGGTCCTTACTACTTGTTAGAGCAACCAATATCGCATCTGGAGCAGATTTTCCAATTGGCCGACGTCGTCTATGAGAGGGTTGAAGAAGAAGTACTCTCGGCAGTGAAAAACTTGTTTCTAGAGGATAATGATATAGACTATTGTGTTATTCTCAAGGAGGAGGGGGAGGAAGGTCCTTCCATACAAGCTGTAAATAGAGGGGCACATCTCAATAATTGGACAATCAGGACAACCAGAGCCCTATGAGCCTCGGGGTGGCAAAACTAAAACAAGCACTATTCACTGCTTTATTTAATGAATGATTTCCTTTTTGCATTTTTTTTCAATTTCCGCAATAAGATCTTCAATGTTCAAATCAGTTATTCAATTTATTAAAAGCATGTTTGATTCTTACAAATTAATGTTTATTGCTATCATTTTCCTCCTTACTTTAAAAATGCAGCATTACTATTACTTATCTTGAAGAACCAATGACTGTGACATGCAATGAGACAACACAACAAACGAACATTGATTCATAAGAAGATGACAAACCTGATAAGATTGTCCAAGAAGTTGAGAATAGACCTATGTCTAACCTGGACGAAACCAAAATTGTTAACCTGGGAGATGCAGAAAACGTCAAGGAAATACGAATCAGCATTCACTTATCGCCATCAGAGAAGAAAGAATACACAAAGTTTCTAAGGAGTAAGAGGACATATTCGCCTTGTCGTATGATGACATAACCGGTCTGAGTATGTCTATTGCGGCTCACAAACTATCAACCGATCCAATGTATCCATCGGTAAAGCAAAAGCTCAGAAAGTTCAAACGTGATATGAGTCTGAAAATCAAGGAAGAAGTTACCAAGCAGATCAAAGCTAAGGTTCTTAGGGTGGTTGGGTACCCGACATGGTTAGCCAACATTGTGCCAGTACCAAAGAAGAATGGGGAGGTTAGAGTCTGTGTCGACTATCGGGATCTCAATCGGGCCAATCCGAAAGACGACTTCCCTTTTCTGAATATAAATATCCTGATTGATAATTGCGCCAAGCACGAGCTATAGTCGTTCGTAGATTGCTTCGTTATTTACCATCTGATCTGGATAGATGAGGAAGATGATGAGAAAATGTCTTTCATTACGCCGTGGGGACTGTATTATTACAAGATGATGCCATTTGACCTGAAGAATGCAGGGGCCACTTACTTGAGGGCCATGACTACCATTTTTTATGATATGTTACGCAAGGAGATAGAGGTGTATGTGAATGATGTTATCATCAAATCCAAGAAGGCCACTGACCACATAGAAGATCTGAGGAAGGTTTTCAATAGACTACGGAGGTAAAAGCTGAAACTAAACCCCGCAAAGTGTGCATTTGGGGTTCCTCCTAGGAAGCTGCTTGGGCTTATTGTGAGCCACTGAGGAATAGAACGGGATCCATCAAGGGTCAAAGCCATTCAAGGACTACCACCGCCAAAGAACAAGAAATATGTGATGAGTTCCCTGGGAAGGCTAAACTACATCAGCCGATTCATAGCATAGTCCGGTTATTTGTGAGCCAATCTTTAATATGTTAAAGAAGGAAACCACTGTCAAATGGACCGATGACTACCAAAAGGCCTTCGACAGAATCAAGGAGTACCTGTCAACACTACCAGTCTTAGTTCTACCCGAGCCAGGTTGACCGTTATTACTCTACCTTGCAGTGCTAGATGGAGTTTTCAGCTGCGTTCTGGGGCAGCATGATAGAATAGGGAGAAAGGAACAAGCCATTTATTATCTCAGCAAGAAGTTCACCCCGTAAAAGGTACGGTATTCCCTATTGGAACGCACTTGTTGTGCCTTGACTTGGATGTCTTAGAAGCTGAGACATTACTTCTATGCCTATATTACATATCTCATATCGAGGATAGATCCATTAAAGTACATATTTCATAAACACATCCCCACTGGCAAGTTAGCCAAGTGGCAAATCTTGTTGAGTGAGTTCGATATTGTTTGCGTAACTCAGAAAGCGGTCAAGGGACATGCATTGGTAGACCACCTTGATCAAAACCTTGTAGATGGAGAATACGAACCCTGAAAATGTATTTTCCTGATGAAAAGGTATCATTCATAGGAGAAGACATTGCAGAACCCTATGAAGGTTGGAGAATGTTCTTTGATAGAGCATCAAACTTTAAATGAGTTGGCATTGGAGCAGTCTTAATATAAAAAACCAGCTAGCATTATCCAGTGTCTGCCAAACCCAGGTCCCCCTACACCAACAATATGGCCGAGTATGACGCCTGCATCTTAGGGATCAAAATGGCCATTGAAATGAACGCGCATTAGCTACTAGCGATTGGAGATTCAGATTTACTTATACATCAGGTACGAGAATAATAGGCAACCAAGAACACCAAGATGCTCTCGTGTCTGTATCACGTACAGGAATTGAGAAAGAGGTTCACGAAGACGGAATTCCAACATGTTCCCAGTGTCCAGAATGAGTTTGCCGATGCATTGGCTACCCTATCATCTACAGCATCCCGGCAAGAATTTCATTGATCCCATTCCAGTGAAAATTCATAATCAGCCAGCTTACTATGCCCATATTGAGGAGGAAGTAGACGGAAAACCTTGGTTTTATGATATTAATGAATATTTAGCAAAAGGAGAATATTCGGAGCTTGCTAATCCTACTCAGAAACACACATTTCGGAGATTGTCCAACAACTTCTTTCACAATGGAGGAATTTTGTATAGGAGGACTCCCGATTTAGGACTATTAAGGTGTGTTGACACAAAGGAAGCATCGAGGCTACTAGAAGAAATTCATGCTGGGACCTGTGGTCAATATATGAACTGTTTTGTCTTAGCAAGGAAGATACTCCAGGCTGGTTACTTTTGGATGACTATGGAAACAGACTGCATCTAGTATGTTCGAAAATGCCATCACTATCAAATACATGCAGACATGATTAAGGTACCTCCAAGTGAGCTCAACACAAAAAGCTCATCATGGCCGTTCGTCGCCTGGGGAGTGGACGTCATTGGACCAATCGATCCTGCCGCTTCCAAAGGACACATGTTTATCCTAGTAGCAATCGACTATTTCACCAAATGGGTCAAAGCAACATCTTTCAAAGCAGTGACTAAGAATGTCGTGGCAGACTTTGTCCGCGACCACATTGTTTGTCGATTTAGTATTCCAGAGTCAATCATTACAGGTAATGGCTCCATCCTCAATAGCGATTTGATGAAAGCTATGTGTGAAACCTTCAAGATCAGACACAAGAATTCTACAGCCTACAGGCCTCAAACGAATGGAGCGGTAGAAGCCGCCAACAAAAATATCAAGAAAATATTCAGGAAAATGATAGAGAAGCATAAATAGTGGCATGAAAAGTTATCATTTCCTCTATTGAGGTATCGCACCATAGTACGCACATCAATTGGGGCAACCCCCTATATGCTGGCTTATGGCACAGAGGCTGTCATCCCCGCTGAAGTAGAAATTCCTTCCCTAAGGATCATACAGGAAGTTGATCTCGATGACGAAAAATAGGTGAAGAGTCGTTACTAGCAACTAGCCCTTATAGATAGAAAGAGAATGAATGCAGTTTTCCATGGTCAACTCTATCAGAATAGAATGTCCAGATCCTTCAACAAGAGAGTGAAGCTGAGACAGTTCACACCGGGGCACTCGGTGTTAAAGAAAATTTTCCCGCACCAAGATGAAGCAAAAGGGAAGTTCTATCCCAACTAGCAGGGTCCATACATGGTTCACTGGGTTTTGACAGGAGGAGACCTCATGCTTGCAGAAATAGATGGAGAAGTCTGGCCAAAGCAATCAATTCAGATGCGGTCAAGCGTTACTACGTGTAATCTTTATGCTTTCCTTATATGATATAAATTGAACTACGCCTGACCTGATTCCCGTCTAGGAGGGGATACCCATATGGGTTCAGTCACAATTTAATAAAATTTTCATTTCCCTCCGAAATTGGAGACGGGGAAGAATTTTGAGGAGGACCCTAAAAATTCTATAGCAGGAGAGGTTGCAGTGTCTTGAACTACATCATAGTTATCGGTTCATCTAAAAGCTATTTTTAATTACACATTTATGTCATACTTTTATAAAATCATGCATGTTTATTATCGAAACTTCTTCATTTAGCCATGCTACCTTAATGATACAAACGATATCACTAGAGCAAAGCAGGACGAGTCAAGAAAAACCAGCGGGGATACAAACTAACCTTTCCCCTTTTACAAAACTCACAATTTTTCTTTGGATGCAGGCACAAGGATTGCAAAATCACTAAAACATACTACACACTCATGGAACAAACATTGTTCAAGAATATGATTCTTTTAACCGTTACACTTGCCAACATTTGCTATCCGCACACCAGTGATGTCCCATTTTTCACAATACTCCCGGTAATCACAACGCCACTATCTGCTATCATCTAAGAAAACTCTACTGTCATTTGTTATTTTATTTCTTGCATAAGGCTACTATTCTGCCTTCCGAGGTTAAGCTCTACCTCTATCCGCATCTGCATTGCATAAGGATACTATTCTTCGTTCCAAGGTTAAGCTCTACCTCCATCTACATCTACATTGCATAAGGCTACCATTCTTCCTTCCAACTCGCATAAGGCTACTATTCTGCCTTCCGAGGTTAATCTTTACCTCTATCTACATCTGCATTGCATAAGCCTACTATTCTGCCTTCCAATCTGCAAAAGGCTACCATTCTGCCTTCTGAGACTAAATGTTGTCTCCATCTACACTGCATGGCTGAAAGATCGCCTTATACTACACATGCACGACTGAAATATTGCCACATACTGCATCTGCATGGCTGAAAGATTTCCTCATACTACACATGTACGGCCGAAAGATCGACACATACTACGCCTACATGGCTGAAAGATTGCCACATATTACACCTACATGGTTGAAAGATCGCCACATACTGTATTGCATGGCTGAAAGATCGCCACATACTACACCTGCACGGCTGAAAGATCACCACATGCTACAGCATTCTTCATGGGCTGAAATATCGCCAACTCATCAAAAGGTGTCATCGTTCGGAGGCACCATCTTTATAGCCCGAGAACACCATGTCATGGCATGAGGATTTCTTTCAATCTTTTGCATATCATTATTAAAAGGCGTCATGGTTCGGAGGCACCATCCTCATAGCCCGAGAACATTATTTCATGGCCTGCGAATCCTTTATCATACGCTTCATGGTCCAAGACATCATGGTCTGAGGACGCCAATCCTATTTTCCAAAGGCAACATTGATTGTCTAATAGGAATTTATATCATGTTTAAATTTGCGCACAATATATGCTTGTATTTCTTTTTTGCAGATAAACTGGCGAGCAACAACCATCCCGGGGGGAGCAGTTTCGCTCCAGTGCCCGCATCCATATCAAACCTAACCATTATGGTAAACCATCCGCTCACCCAGCCCTAGATGTTGCGTCTGTTCTCGAAATCGCCTCATCAGTATTGTCCGCCAGTAAATCTTGAACTACATACAGCCTGATTCCTGTAATACCAGGGATATGCAGGAAACTCAGAAGCCAGGGTGCGGCCTAAACCTCACCAAACCATTTCCCTCGGTCTAAATTGGCCATCATTTCTTTACCCGAAAACTATTTTATCCTTCCCGGGTAAAGAGGGACAACTGTTGATACCCAATTTTTCCCTATATATATTTTCAACTTGAAAAATACTTTCAAAATAGCATATATATGCATATATAAGCATGTCCAATTGTCTTATTATTTTTCCATAATTTTTAAAGGTTTAAATTGATTTATTTTCTCCCTTTTTATCCATAAAGTCCTAATAATTGTTTCCAAATTTATTATTTTGATAATTCGTCTATTGGATTTTCATATTTATGCCAAAATATGGCTAAGATAATTTTTATAATTTTATTTAGTATTTTTAAATCTAAATTGCAGATAATTGTAATATTAGCCCTTTCAAGGTTTAATTAGGTTTTATATTTATAAAATGGGGTCCTGTATTTTTAAAATTATTAATTATATGTTATAAATCATTTTAGATTTTTAAATTAATCTTCAGAAGCCATTTACTTTTTTATAATTTAAAAAGGGGGGGGGGGGGGG
>MU757787.1:90339-118238 GCA_026770625.1 Nicotiana glauca
GGGGAATTGACTATTTAAAAAACTGCCCATTTGTATTTGAATTTTAGCCTAAATTGAACCCCGATTCCCCAGCCCAATTTTAATTTAAACTCGACCCTTACCCAATTAATTCTTACCCAAAACCAGATCCCCACTAGGCCATTGATCATTCAGATCAACAACCACCGTTTCACCTACTTAAAATAAACCCAAGCGACCCCTAAACCTAAATCATTTCTACCAACCCGCCGCCCTTGAATCTCTTCTCCTCTAAAACCTAAGGATAAATATAGCCGCCACCATCCAAATTCACCTTAATCCCCTTCAATTTTCACATAGTCTATGGACTCTCATGGCTGTTTGAGGGGTGTACCAGTCTCCTATGTCCCATGGTTGTTTCTTTTCGTGATTCCATGGACAAATCTCAAATCCTTGACTTTTTCGTCTAGATCGGTAACTTTTCAAATCTAATTTTTCTGGGTTCTCTGAAACCCTATATTAAGAGCATTTCGATTTTTTTCTTTCAGATCTATATTAGTTCTGTGTATGTCATGAACTTTTTGATGTTCTTCTCAAGGGTTTTTCCGATTTTTTCCAAAATAACTCTTCATCTTCAATGACTAGGGTTTTCCTAACACCTTTAGAAGAACTATTCTCTGATTTTCAGTGTTATTTTATGATTTTACTGTGTTTAAATGATTTTCTTAAGTTTTTATACTACCTTGTTCATTGTCTTAAAAACCTATGTATTTCTGATTTTATCCAGGTTCTGAAATATCTTTGTTTGTTTTGTGTGTATACTGGTTTCGACTGAGTTCTTTGTGTTTAGATCTTTCTCTTTGTTTAAGTTGACTGATTCTAAAGTTCTTACCTTTTCAACTTAGCTCTGTCAAAACCCTAATTCCTTATATATTTTTTTCTTCACTCATTGCTATGAGTTAAAAGACTTTTTGTGTTTCTGTGTGTTGATCTCCTTTACCTGATACTATGGTTTCTTCGCTTTTGATTCTATGTGACTACTTGACTTGTTGACTACCATGCTTCTAGTAGGTTCTTTTACTGCTGAGCCCTAGCCTACTTCTGTTATTGTTGTATGCCTGTGTGCATCTAGTTGTTTCTTTTGTCAATATGGTTGGCTTTGCATGTTCATTCTTCTCTATTTATATGGCAAAGTGCAGAATCATGATTCTTTCTTGACTGATATTGATTTCCTCAAGTTACGACTGATTGCAAATATTTTCTTATCAACCCCTAGTTTCACTCGTTTCGTTTAAATTGATTGATTCTCTTCCTTTGTTGTGATGTTTTACCCATGCTGAACCCTTTCCCAAAATTAAGCATATTTTTGTGCTTAGACTCAAATATTTACTCTATAATTTTAATATCCTCTATATGGTCAGAAATCAATTTTTTCTCAAATTGGAAGTACTTGTGTTAATTGATTCTGATTGTGATTATTTCCATGTTTGTGTTAAGACTTTACTTGGTACCTTATTTTCTGCTCGTTTTCAAAGTTATAAATACCCTACCCTCTCTTGTATAAAGACACGAACAACTAAGTTCAAAAACACATACTCACACACTCAAAACTCTATCTTTCTCTACTATTACTTGGGCTACTTGTGCAGTCAAATTACATTACCAGCATGCTATAGAGTCTCCCCTTCCCCTTTAGATTATTGTACTCCCCTATGTGTGTTTCAAGGCATACTTTGCCAGTCATTTATAGTGTACTTGCCATCCCAAGTCCCTATCCCTTCAATGTATATTTTTTTAACTAGCCTGTGATCATGCCAGTATCAGCTATTGCTGCGCATATCCAACTCGTCCAAAAACCCTTGATGGGGTTATGTGTTTATATTCAATTTTCCCCAAATCCCTTGGCCCCTTCGTATGACTTCTGATTCTGTGGGTGATCTCGTCCTTGGAGTTTGATTTCTGTTTATTACTACAACTGCTTTCAATCACCTCTGTTATTGATTACATTCAACCCAATTTTATTAAACAAACTCTTTTTTTAAACATGTCAAGCACTCTCACATATACTCTTAGAATTTATGTGTTCTACCCCTTTTGTGTGAGCCTTGCCTTGGGACACTTGAGCTCCCTCTAAACTTTGACACATAAGAGCTGGCCCTACCACACTGCACTCATTCTGTTCGGTTATGCAAATCTGGGTGTGAGCACTACCCCGCATCCCTTGAGGTCCTTAGGGAACTCTGACACACCCAGATATGAGAAATGCTTTGGAATAATATTGGCGTTGAGGTGGTTCATTGCATAACTCAGAGAGGAAGTCAAGATCAGGCTTCCTATGGTTGTAACTTCTTATTTTTGCAGTTGTTTTGGATTTCAATCATTTGGTTTGTAATAATTTGTAAACAAGTATGGGTTTGGCTAGTAAAAAAGAATGGGAAATATGCATGCTATCAAAATGGGTAGAAAGCATGTTATTAGGTTTACATTCCTACTTGCGTAATAGAATCCATGCTTAGGACTCATTTGATTCATTAGAGATCATGTTCCTTAGGATTTACACTTCCTGCTTTTAGCATGTCCATTTCAGTATCATACCACTTAGCAAATCATGCATTAATGTCTTAATAACCAGTGTTTTCTGCAATCATGTTCCTATTACCATGCACATTTAGAGATCCTATTTTAGGCTAAACAACACTAACAAGCATATCATCTCTGCATATTCTGGTAATTATGTCTAAACGCTGTAATATTGGGGCCTATAGAAATCCTGCTTAGGATTCTGTATATATGTCATTCTACATCCTTGTATATTAGATACCATGTCTTTAGGATTTCATTCATATTCTCTTAAACATGCTTAGACTAACAATGAGTGCATAAAAAGGGAATAAAACAATTTTACTTAGTCTTTACAATTAACTAGCAACAATTCTATATGCTGAATACCTAGAATAGCATGTTTTAGGTAATAATAATCTCCAAATTGTCTTAATAATCCTGAATAACTACTGAATCCTGATCCTGCCTAGGCAAGCCTTAGGTAATTACTTAAATAAAACTGGAACTGCCTTTGTTTAGTTATCAGTTGCTACAACCAGCAGACATTCCTGATTCAGAGTTTTTTTCTGAGTTACATAAGGAATCTCGTTCTAACTCAAACACTCTACTTTTGGATTTTAAAATTCAGACCTTAGCTGTGTTTAAGTCATGCTATTTATATGCATTATTTGCGGAGGTATACATGAGCCTTCTAATTGCTTACACTTCTCCCCTTTAAATGCAGTCCTACGTGTTTTTGTATGTCGCATTAGCCTTTTTACCTTTAAACCTAAGAGTCAGCCTAAAACCTCCCTCTTATAGGAATAGTAGTCCTAAATTTCTCCGGTACTGATAGGAATGGGACGGGTAACAACATGCAATAGAGGTCGAGACCGATCCTCGCTTTAATACATTCACAGGGTGGGAAGGGTAATATGGATGTAATGATCGGTGCGTTAATACCACGTGTATCCCCTCTTCTAAGAAGTGTCATACTAGGTATTGCATTGATGTGATCCATATTACAAACAAACCTAGGACCCCTTTTTACATTCACAAGCATGCTTAGTTAATAACTCTTTTCAAAACCTTGCTTTTATTGTTTTTCAAACACTTGTTTATTTTAATCCAAAATCCCCTATTACTTGAGCCTTATTTGTTTACTTGCTAATTGCACAAATTCATAAAAACTATCTGGCCGGGAACCACACTAGTGGATCCTGATGGGGGCCTACCACCTTCCCCTTAGGATAATTTCAAGCCCTTACCCTATCTCCAGTTACCAAACATAGTAGTAGTTGAACCTTATAGGTTCCCTAACTCACCTTAAAATCGTTAGGTGGAGACTCTTCAAATACCCAATTCCCAAAAGGAAATTATTCATCACACCCCATGAATGTCGAAACCCGGACACCACTCCGCAATGGAAAGGGGGAAAATGGGTTGCGCGATAAGGATAAGTCTTATATTTCTGTCGAATTCATCTATTATTTGCTGGATCAAATTAATTCACTTTTTTATAAGCCATATTTAAATTCAACTATATTGTTTTATATTTAAATAGTCATCATGTTCAACTGACTATATTTCTAAGTGTGTTGAAGCAGGTCATTATCAGAAGACTGGCGAAAAAAAGTAGTAGATTTCTTGTAGGAGAACATAATTTGTAGATTTGGGATACTAAAAGAAAGAGCCTGCGACAATGGGCCAAAATTCATAGGCATAAAAATCACAAAATACTTCGAAGATTTAAAATCTAGAGGATCACATCATCACTCTATCATCCTAGCACAAACGACCAAGCAGAATCAACGAACAAAATGATCATACAAAATCTCAAAAAGAGATTAGAAGCATCTAAAGGTAAATGATCGAAGAGCTTCCAAGTGTACTATAGGCGTACTGAACAACAACCAAATCAAGCACATGGAGACTCCTTTTCTCGTATACGGGGCAAAAGCCCTTGTCCTGGCGGAAGTAGGTGAACCTACCGTGAGATATTTCTAGTAAAACAAAGAAGCAAATAATGAAACAATGTAAGTCAATTTGGAGCTCCTCGATAAACGAAGGGACTTGGCACATATAATGATGGAAGATCAAAAGCACAACGAATAGAGAGATATTAAAATCGAATGGCAACCTCTGTTACTTAAGATTAGGAGACTTGGTTTTAAGGAAAGCAACTTAGAACACCCGGGAATTCAATGCGGGAAAGCTAGATCGAACATTCTAATTCACATCCTTTGCATTCGAGCATTGGTGGGGGGGGGGGGTAGGATGATATGAGGATATGGAAACAACGACGACCACTTCGACTGGAATACGAAACCCAAAAATATAATTGTATCATTCGGACCAAAGACAGCACGACCAGCCCGTAGAAACAAGTTTTACAAGTTGGCCACAAGAAATGGCAATTTTTTTTTAGCACAATGAATGCTTATGTACCTTTGTAAATGGAATGAATAAAGTAAAGTTATTTTATTTCTATCTTGTTTCTTGTCTGAACGATAAATTGTTTTTTATCATTTAAAAGTTAAACAAATACTTCAAATGGCAAAACTTGCGCAAATAGTTAACAAAAAAGAAGAAGCAAAGAACATACTTGCATAGACACTAAAACAAAAAAAGGCGCAAAGAGAAAACTTGCACTAATGTTTAACTGAAGATACGCAGAAAGGGAAACATATACTTGAATGAAAAATTGCTTTTAAAAAAAATATGCCAGACAATACCAACACAAAATAAATCAAAAACTAAGCTGCTGCATCTCCAGAACCTGGAGGAAGAGAAGCACCCGCGCCCCAAGGAGAAGTGGGTAGATCCACCGCCGGTCCGATATCTTGGCCTTCATTATTTTGTCGTTCAGTATCTTCACCTTCTGATTCTTATTCAGTTCCCGAGAGCTCAGAATTGGAACCAGAAGAGTCGGTAGCATCAGGCCTGGTCGGAAGACCCTTTTTAGCGGCCAAATCTAGCTTATGGGCTTTAGCGATTTCCGCATCAAAGTCAATGATGCCTGCTTTCGCCTCATCTAATGTTTTTTCCTCATGATGTACATAGCACATATTTTTTCAACAACAAGGGAAGCCGCTCGATGCTTAAGTTCCTCTTTAAGATGGTCAACCTCGGTAGGAAGATTTTCCCACGCGGATCTAACGGTTCGGAAGCTGGCATCGAGATCAAGGACAATATAGCTAAAAGTCTATTATGCTCAGTAGTCTTTTTATGCTTCTCCACTAATTGGGCATACTTCACTTTGATGATAGAAAGCTCTTAAATTTTGGCGTTCAAGTCCGCCTCCAAATTGTTCAATCTCTCAGTGTAGGCAGTCTCATGATCAGATGCAGCAAGAATAACATTATGGATTTTAACACATTTTGCCCTAGCTTCTTAAAACTGAGCCCTCAACGAGGCGACTTCTTAGCTAGGAGTCTCTACTTCTTGTTCACTATTCTACAATCGAGCCTCCAACACAATGGCCTCAGTAGCTTTAGCTTCCAGCTTTGAGAGGCGAACAACAGTTTGATCTTGTTTTGCCAAAAGTTGATCTCGCTCGGATGTAAGTTCCTCCTTGTCTCGAATCAACCTTTGGAGGCTCTCGGAAGCAAGAAAGATGGACCGCAAAATGATGAATGCAGACTCAAAATCCTACTATATCAAAGATAGAATAAATAATGAAGGAAATGATGAATATACCACTACTGCGTTGTGCATTGAATTGTTCAACAAATACTCTCGAGAGAGAGCTTGTATCTCTGCCCTATCTTTTTTTTTAAAGCCAAAGGCTTAAGACAGTTTGCAAGTTCCACCGGCCGGAACAACAGGTGGCATCTGGTAGAAATTTAGAGAGTAACGCTCCTCCATCTTACTGATCTTCAGAGGGGGAAGAATAATTTTGCCCCAAAATCCCATGAACTAGGGATCGAGGGAGAGGGGCATCCTCTTCTCGGGCAGTTGAGGCTAGTGGAGTGATGTAGCAGTTGCTGATGGTGAAGGAAGAGTCGGTGAAGATGGAGACGAAGCTGATGGAATTGAAGGATAAGAAGTGACTGCAACAAATGTAGTGCTGGTTGTAGGTTGCTCATCAACTAAAGACGACAGGGACCTAATATTTAGCCTCACAGTACCGAGCACGACAACTGGGATCCGGAAGCGCGAATTAGCATTTTCCACCATCTCATTCTACCTAGAGGGCAGAGGCATTAACCTCGGTTTGTGTAGCTAACTAAACAAACTAAGCATTTTGTTGAGCTGAGGAAGGTCGTCGTTTTCTATGTAGAGAAGTCCCCTCCTTACTGGCTTTCACGTCTTCGTCAATCATTATGCTGTCAATGGTCAGGCCGGATAGGGGGATCATTACCACTACTTTCGAAGATTACGGGGGAGCGGCACTCTTCTCCTTTTTATTTTTTTCCCCGTCCACGGAGGAACATCTTCTTTATGGTTGCTTTTCTTCGGCTAGAGACTCCGAGAAGAAGCACTCATACCAGGAGTAGGCACAGAGACACCTATCTGCGTAAAAGACTCTTGTAGCAGCCTCGCTTCATTGGAAGGATTAGCCAAAACATCCTCCTCGAGGACGACAACTGAGCCCTGGGGTAGACCTGAATCCAACAAGAGAGAAAACTTGAACAACTTCCTTATACGAAAAGGTAAAAACAAGATGCATTTGGCTTACCATGATTTTTTTTCCTTCCACTCGTATTTAAGGGATAATTCTTTCCACGTACGGGGCTCAGGCGTAGTAACATCCAAAATTTTTTGGACCTACTAGTTCAGGCCTTCAACCCTAGGTGAAACCCATTGAGTTACTGAAATAAATGAAATAATAAGGGTTAATAATGATGTGGAATGATCTTTTTTTGGAAGAAAAGACAAAAGATGGACTTACGGGCACGATTCCACAAACTCCGGAATGGATGACGCCGTGGCCGGAAAGATTTCTTTGTTAGAAACTATGACAAATTGTTCTATCTATCCACAATTATTGTCATCATCCATGCGGGCCATTAGGACATGATTCCTGCATTTTCTTAAGTTTACCATTTGCCCATGAAAAATCTTGGGGGAATAGAGATTCATTAACCGAACTAGGGTTAGCTCCTCTCCTGTCTCCTGGCACAAACTCCAAAGACAAGTGACTGTCTTCTAGATGAAGAACTCATCTATGCTAGGATCACTTGGTACCGAATGCAAAATTCTATAATAATAGAATCAAGCTCCCAGCGCAAAGAAAATGGCCCCAAAGTGAAGGGATATGTATAAAAATACGTGAAACCCTTCTTGGGGATGGTTATTCACTCTGCCATATCAGGAGTAATAATGTCTAAATCTTGACAATTACAATCTTTTTTCACAAAGGGAATACTAGAAGGACGGATGGAAGGAATAAGGGTACACGCCAACAGACCACGTGTGTGGGTTAGCGAAAGGAAACTTCTATTCAAAATATTTGGTTGTGGCAAGGCTCTTTTGGGATGATAGTGTTTACTGTAGGAGGAACAACGTCATTAGTTTTACCTTTTTTCTTTCAAGAACTAGGGCTTTTGGAAGAGGAGGCCATATCTTACCGGAAAAGAAATGAAGTTTTCTCTCTCAATAAGAAGGTTAAAGAAAGCTCGAAGACAAAGTATGAGTTAAGTAAGGTGAGTTTGAGAAAGTATAGATAATTATGAAGTGTAAATGAAGAGGTTTGATGAGTGTACGTAACGGTATAGGTTGCTAAAATCATGTCCATAATTACCTCGATAAAGGGCAAAAGTGATGCTAAATAGTAGGATGAAGCGTACTCGGGGCATTACATGCAGAGAGACGTGAGTCAAACCAACCATAAAAAAATTCTCAGAAGGGATCAGAGAATTTCCCACCAAAAAGGTACTTCTACCAACTTCCTGGTGATACAAAATTATGCCACCGAAAAGTAGGCGGACTATCTGTATGGGGTAAAATATGTTAATATCTAATGATCACATGAGGAAGCGACATGTGGGACCAAAGGCAGAAGATAGTCAAACCCGAAGGTAATGATCTCGTTTCTTACTGGAGAGAATAATTCTCATAACGATAAAAATAAGGCCGCCATCCGGTAGCATTCAATTAAGAATATTCTACAGCATTAAGTGCATGGTCCGTTACAGAGAATATGGCATTCATTGTTGTTACGACCCAAAATTCAACTAGTCGTGATACACCTAACCCAAACCGTTGGTAAGACAATTAACAGCTATCAAAGTTAATGACATTTTCAAGAAAATAAATGATAATAAAATTGCTTTTATACAAGAATTTCCAAAGACTGGTAGTGCAATCATGAGCTTTTAAGATTTAGAGTTTACAAAGCTAGTATGAAATAAATACATCATTTGTCAAAATATATATAAACATATTTTTTATAAGTCTAGAGCTACCATGAACAAGAGGTAGCTATAACCGTAATGCAAGTACATCTTTCGATCTAGCTCCCGCCATACGCAGCAACATCGACATCCAACATCTGCACGCAAGGTGCAAAATTGTAGTATGAGTACAACCGACCCCATGGATTCAATAAGTAATAAACCTAACCTTAGGTTGGAAGTAGTGACGAGCTGGAACAAAGGTCGGAGTCCAACACCGATAGTCAACAATAGTTCATAAATTAATAACAGTGCTAAAAGAAGTATCTCAAAGATAAAATGCTTAACTCTTTCACAGTTTTGGAAAATCGGCACGCTTTTGAAGTATCTCAATGAAAACCCAAATCTTTTATCAAAAACACCAATAATATGAGTAAGTTTGTAAAACTGCGATTTTTCCTAAAAGCCTTCAACTGGTAAATGATTCACGTTCAATTGGCATGAGGAAAAAAATAACAATGCCTACTTGTCGATGTATGCATGTTAACTCTAATACCATGTAGCGATATAACCATTTGCATATTCTCGGTGAATCAAAACACTCAGTCCTCCCAGTCACTCAGTCCTCACAACCACTTAGTCCCCACATACACTCAGTCCTCACAGTCACTCAATCCTCCCAATAACTCGGCACTCGTGCTCAGAACTCGCACTCAGTAAGTACCTGCACTTTCTAGGGGGTGTGTACAAACTCCGGAGGGATTCCTTCAGCCCAAGCGCTATAATAATCCAATCATGGCATGAAGCAATAACATTTGCTGTGGCGTGCAACCCGCTCCCATCATAAATTAATAATATCACAATCAGGCCATCGGCCTCGCTTAGCCATCAATATCTCTAATCTCTCGGGATCACAATGTCACGAAAATAAGCATTAAAATGATGATGTGATATATCAATAAATGGTGACAGAGACTGAGATATGATATGCAAATGAATGCATATGTCAAAGTATGTAATTGCAATCTAAGCAAATAACTCAATAGCAAAAATGACCTCGGTGGGTCCCAATTGAATAAATATGTAGCCTAGACATTGTTTCTAACATGAATCACAACTTAAAAGCTCTAGTACGTAGAGATTTCAAGGTTACAGATAAGATCAAGTAACTACATAGTACTACATAAATAATCGTGTCACAATTAACACGGTGTACACCCACGCGCCCATCACATAGCATGTGCATCACCTCAACACCAAACACATAACATGTAGTTTAGGGTTTTATACCCTCAGAACCAAGTTTAGAAGTGTTACTTACCTTGAACAAACAAAAAACAATACCGAGCATGCCAAACAATGCTCCAAAAATGCCATCCCGCGCATACCGACTTTTGAACGGCTCGAAATTTTCCAAAAGAAACTCAAGAACATCAAATCACGCCCAAGGAAATAATTCCAATTGATAAAGTTCGAATATTTAATCAAAATCCTAAAGTCAACCAAAAGATCAAACCCAGACCCGCATACTAGTTTCAAAAAGGAACTCGACAACACTCCCAAAATCCGACAATCATGCAATTACGAGTCCAACCATACTAGTTTCACCAAAATCTGACTCTGAATAGATGTTCAAAACTAAAAAAATTCCCTTTATGAAACTTTGGACAAAAACCGCCAATTTTCACAATCATATTACCAAAAGTGAAGATAGATTCACGAAATATTATATAAACAGAATATAGAATACTTACCCCAATCCATATGGTGAAAATTAATTCAACTATTACACAAATTTGAGTTCCTCAACTCAAAATATGACCAAAAGAACAGACCCTCGGTATTAAATACTTTTGCCCAGCTGTTCTGCCTTATTTCATGTGCCAAATGATCTCGAAATTCACTTTTGTAGCTTCCAATGGATTTCTTATGAAATTTCAGTCGATTTAGGCTTTTGAATCACTCCATTTGACCTTATAATAACCGAGATATATTGGTTTCAATATTTGAAAATACTACAGATTTTTAAATACAAATTCAGTGGCAAATTTCGTAATAATCTGAAATAAATCTAGCAACCCAATTCTTAGTAAAATGACCATAAATTCCTCATACAATGTCAAAATTTAATCATTTCAGTTGTTATGTGTCCAAAATTATGATACGAATCTAATGATTCAATAAAAATGGAAATTGGAGCTCATTTTCTTAATATAATATCATTTATACTTGAAGAAACAATGACGAAATGCTAAAAAAAACGAGCGCAACACAACCCAAACCTATCCAAAACTCACCCAACAAGTCCCATAACATAACACGGACTTTCTCGAGGCCTAAATCATGCATAACAACATTAACAGCACGAATCGCACATCTAATCAAACTTAATGAACTTTGAATGTTTCAACATCCAAAACTCGTGCCAAACCTTGTTAAATCAACTCGGAATGAGATCAGATTGTGCACATAAGTCTCAAATAACATAATGAAGCTATTTCAATTTTCAAAACAACAATCCAAACCCGATTTCATAAAAGTCATCTCCCGATCAAACTTATTAACTTTTCAAACCTTCAAATTTTCCAACCTTTGCCAATTAGCGCCGAAACCTTCTAGAAATATCCAAATGAAAATCTGGGCATACGCCCATGTCCAAAATTACCATTCGGACCTAATGGAACCATCAAAACACAAATCCGAGGTCAAATACTAAAAAGTCTAACTTGGTCAACTCCTCCAACTTTAAAGCTTCCATCCTAAAATTCATTCTTCCAAATCAATTCCTAATAACCTGAAAAAAACCCGACAATTCACACAAGTCATAATACATCATACGATGGTGCTCAAGGCTTCAAATAGCTGAACGAAATGCATATGCACAAAATGACCAGTTGGGTCGTTACATTCTCCTCCACTTAAATATATGTTCGTCCTCGAACGTGCCAAGAGTTGTTCTTAAGACTTCAAACTATCGTGTAACCTTACCATGCAATACCCGGGGATGATCCCATGCCACCTTAATTCATATAACCTTGACGACATAACCAAACCGAAGCTCCGTAATTTAACCTTAGCATATAAATCCTAGAATCCAAATTCCAACATCCGAAATTTCCTATAAGACTAGAATCTCGCATCTACACACCATATAAGTCTGAACAAGCTACATCAAACAATAACCGTAAACCAAGACACAATCACATGATATATGACATAACTCAAATACTCATAGCAATAACATCCGACTGCTATAGCTGCTCGATAACTGCATAACCCATACCGATGGGCTGCGACAGGTGACTGGGTCCTACCTACCAACACCCCTAAGCGTGCGTCTAAGATATAAACCTGAATAACATCTGACGAGCTACGAGAATAACATGCATGAAAGAAACCTACCCAAAAGGCATATGTACATATATGTGGGAAATATGTAAGGCGAGCCGACAAGGCTACTATAGAAACCTACCCAACTATATATGACTATCTACAGACCTCTAATAGAAATACAACTATACAAAAATGGGACTGAGTCGTGTCATACATATATATATTGTTTACCGTAAAAATGGTAATAACAATTAAATTTCATTTAGTGGTTCTAAAAATACGTGATCTATTTTATACTAGTTGTTAGGCAGTAGATGCTATGTGAAAGATCTAGAAATGAAATAAGGGCTTAAGAGCGATGTGTTAATCAAACCAAGTCGCTGTCAATTGGGGCCTCGAGCTTGCCTGTTCGAGGGCCTCGGGGTCGAGTCCGAAGCTCGGCTGGGAGCTATCAAAGGTGGTCGATGGGGAGTAACAGATATAGACAGATCAATGGTGACTCCTTATCACCAATAATGTCACGCCTGAACCTCGGTAGGCGCAATCGACGCTCAATCGAGTGATCCTAACTGAGCAAGACTTTTTAACACTTTCTACTCAACTCAATATGATTAGGGGAAACCATGCTTTTGTTTATTTAGGCAATAGGGAAGTTTGAATATTCAACATAGATAGTTCATTTTATATCACAACCATAAACCGTAGTTAAGTTTCCAAGATTCCATACGATTACCATTTAGAGAAACAAGAGTTTAATGTTACAACCTAGTTCATGGAATCAACCAACACCCGTGCATAACCCACACATACGTCTACAGAGCCTCTAAGGATACAAAAGACAATTATGATAATGCTGACAACAAGGCCCCGACTATACCTCAAAAGTGGATATCTATAACAAAAGATGTACAACATAACCCCTTGAAGGAGAAAGGGGCACATAAAAACTTTGAGAGTAGGATACTCTGCTACACGCGATCGACATTGTCCGCTATGGAGCCACCTACATTCATTTAAAAATGTAGCGTCCCCGGCAAAAGGGACGTTAGTACCATGGAATAGTACTAGTATGTATAACTAACCACCATCTTAGTAGAAAGAACTATCATACAAGAATAAGGAAATCATGAGAGAAAATCAAAAGCTTTAACTGAACACCACATCATCCAATAAAAGAATCATATAACTTTCACACAACTTTCATAGCCTTAGTTTTGGGCATTTCATCCTATTAATAATTATTCACAATACCACCACTTTCTTGAGCGGAGTCCTATCACGACCCAATCGGATAGGTTGCCTCATTTGAGACATGTACCTCAATAACAATTCATTCTCACTTTTCAGAATTTAATATCAGCACAATACCACCATGTGTGTGGCATGGCATCAGATCACTGCCTGATCGGCTAGGCTGCCTTACCAAGGTGTTGTTCCTTTCTCATTAGTCATCTCATTTCAATCTTTATTTTGCATATATAAATTCATAGGTGCTTAGGGCCACAATTATCACATCACATCCATTTTCAATGTTAACCTTGCAATTTGGGACCATAAGCATATACAAAAGCAATTCAGGTTGTAAGCATAGGTAAGATTTCACATAGTTGGTATGACAATATCAGTTTTAATCTTGGGTTGTAGCCTAGGCATTTCAGCACATGGTTCATATTCCTCTCACAACTCTAAATATCAAGAATAGTACATTGCACACATTAAGGCACACCTTTCATGTGTATATGTATAATTTCAAAACCAATACATGTAAAATAATAATCAATAAATCAATCAAGTTTTTAGTCTTACCACATTTGCACATACACCAACGGAGCTCAATTTCTAATAAAAGGGGGTTTTAGGCATACATACCTTAATAAGCTTTCCTTAATTTCTTACAAAATTCCGGTACTCTTAGAAACTTCAATCTATTTTATGAGAATTACAAATTGAACCAAGAATTAGAGATATGATTAAGATTCAAGATCATTTAAGTAAATTATCTTTTTAGACCCAAATTGCTATCTTTTTAGTTCACAACCTTCCCATACCCTATTATCTTTTATACATGAAATAAAATCCATTCTTATACCATGAACCCCCAAGATAATTACTCATTCTAGTGTGAATTTCAAAACCATAGGTTAGGGCTCAAGTTCTTACCTCTTGGGTTGAAGGCCTAGCAAATTTTATTTGGTAATGTTCAAGGGTTTAGGCATGTGACGACCCAAAGGGTCATCACCGGATCTATCTCTTTTTTCGTGCATCCGAGGACTTGAAAACCTCACTTTTAGTTGCCTCGATTTGTGTGCGCAGTTCGAGCGCGTAGCCGAAAAGATTATATGTTAAATTCTATGAAAAAATTCAAAATGTAGTTTTAAAATGATTAAAGTTGACTTCGGTCAACATTTTTCGTAAACTGACCCGGACCCGTGATTTTACATTTCCAAGGGGTCCGTAGAAAAATATGGGACTCGGGCATGTGCCCGGAGTCAAAATCCGAGGTCTAGAACCCGAGGAAAAGAATTTTTCTGTGAAATTGTTTTTATGGAATTATTAAGGAAAATGGAACTGAAAATTGATTAAAAGACTATGGTATCTGGCTCGTATTTTGGTTCCGACGCTCGAAAAAAGTCTTAAATATGTGTTAAGCGCTTTCTGTAAAGTTTGGTCGAAATCGGACGTCGTTTGACGTGTTTCAGACCTAAATATCAAAAATTTGAAGTTTATGAAGTTTGATGAAAAAGTGTTGATTTTTTAGGTTGATTCATCGTATATGATGCTATTTTGGCGATTTGATCGCATGAGTAAGTCCGCAGGATGTTTTTGAGGTTGTGTGCATTTTTGGTTTGGAGCCTCGAGGGCTCGGGTGAGTTTTGGATAGGTATCGAGTTGCATTTTGAACCTTTGAAAATCTGGTATCTTTCAGTTCTGCAAGCTTTGCATTTGCGAAGCCAACATTCGGAAATGCGAACTCGCAATTGCGAGCTTCTCATCGCAAATGCGATTTTTCACCTGGGCAGCAATCTTCGCAAATGCGAAGAAATTCATCGCAAATGTGATGCCTGCCTATGAGCCAGTCTTGGCAAATGTGAACGATTGTCCACAAATGCGATATTGGGCCTTCGCAAATGCGACGTAGTTTTTCGCAAATGCGAAAGTCCCACTGTTGGCTTGGCTTCGCAAATGCGAAGCTGTGTTCGCAATTCCCATATTTGGCCGGGCTTCGCAATTGCGAATCCCAGTTCGCATTTCCCACATCTGCAACCTGCATTTTTCATACTTAGACGATTTTAGACAACACTTTTCATATTTCTGAAACCCAAACACCTATTGGTGATTTTTCAAGAACTCTTCCTTCTCCAGTTCAATTGTAAGTTGATTTTCACTTAATTTCTTCAATCTTTGATATCATTTATCATGTTTTCATCTTAAAATCATGGTTTTTCATGAGTGAAAAATGGGGATTTTGGGTAGAACCTAGGTTTTCTTAAAATTGGAGATTTGGACCTCAATTTGAGGTCCGATTTCAAAACAAATCATAGATATGAACTCATGGGGGAATGGGTAACCGGGTTTTGGTTAGAACCTCGGGTTTTGACCACGTGGGCCTGAGGGCATTTTGGGAAATTTTGGAGTCAAACTTTGGAAAATTCATTTTCATGCATTCAATTTGATTCAATTACCATTTGTTGATACCTTCAAGTAATTTGTGACTAGATTCGAGTGTTTTTGTGGTGAATTCGAAGGGTAAAGCTATACTAGAAGATTGAGCCGCGTTGGGAGCGTTCGAGGTAAGTGTTTGATCTAACTTTGGCTTGAGGGAATAGGAGTAGGGTGTTGTTTGTTAATTGCTAAATGTTGAGTATGATGTTTAGGCATGGTGACGAGTATCTATACACTGGTGTCTAGCATGACCGTGGATCCATGTTTGCATTTTCCGATATTGTTATGACTCTACAATGTTAATTGATGAATCCTATGAGATGTGAAGAGTATGGGGATTTAATTGTGAGTTGTAAATTCTTTGGAGAATTGCCTCGAACAATAAAAGACTATTGGGTAAGAAATGAAGGAAATAGAAGGTATTATGATTAATCCCTTGCCGGGATGGTTTGAGTATATTAATTATTCTCCCTTGCCGTGATTTAGCTGTTAATTGTGTAATTCACTTGCCGGGACATTTCTTATTATTTGTTTATCCCCTCGCCCTGTTTGGTCATGATTACTGTTTGGGTGAGGAAGAGTGATAATGTACGAAGGGTCATCCTGTGCCATGTTTTGATTATATTTGCACGAAGGGTCATTCCATGCCATGTTTGATTTTATTTGCACGAAGGGTCATTCCGTGCCATGTTTTGATTATATGTGCACGAAGGGTCATTCCGTGCCATGTTTTGATTATATTTGCACGAAGAGTCATTCCGTGCCATGTACTATGTACTTTTATTCAGACTTGTTTGTAGCACTCTTTAGTAGCTCGTGAGTTAGCGACACCAGTCTTGGGTAAAGAAATGTTAAACTTCCGCATTTTGGGTTTTCAATTATCTATGTTTTAAAGACTTTCGATTTTATTTAAATGATTCGTTATAATTATAATTGTTGGGATGTTATCAGAAAATGTTTAAATGCTTGGCTTGCCTAGCTCCGACAGTAGGCGCCATCACGACTCCCGATGGTGGGAAATCCGGGTCGTGATAAGTTGGTATTCGAGCTCTAGGTTACATAGGTTTCGCTATTCATGGACAAAATTGGTAGAGTCTGAGGGATCGGTACAGAGACGTCTGTATTTATCGCCCAGAGGTTACAGAGTTAGGAAAAAATCTCACTTTTGATATTTCTTGTTGTGCAGTTCTGTTTCTCAAATACTGATTGTCTTTCTACTTTGTTCTTTCGCAGGTGGCGAGAACACGTGCTTCCTCTTCTATCGCGCAGCAGCTCCTATGAGGGGCAGAGGCCAAGGCCGCGCCAGAGGCCGAGGCCGTGCCAGAGGCCGAGGTAGGGGCAGAGCTCAACCCCGGGCAGCAGTCCCAAAGGTGGAGCCTCATATTGACTATGATGAGCAGGTTCCAACCCTAACAGCTCTGGTAAGCCCAGCTCAGGTCCTAGGAGGGGTCATGGTCACCCCAGATATTCAGGATGATTTAGTCCGATTGGCAGGCTTTATGGAGAGTGTCACTAGAGCGGGTTTGCTTCCAGTAGCACCAACCAGTTCTCAGTCTGGAGGAGGAGTTCAGACTCCTGCTACACGTACTCTGGAGCAGGTAGCTCCCCAGGCTCCAGTCCAAGTGGTTCAGCCAGCTGTGGCAGCTCAGCAAAGTATTGCAGCCCGGGTCGGCGATGGAGCGACTATGTCTTCGGATGCTTTGTGGAGACTTGATCGATTCTCCAAGCTCTTCACCACCACATTCAGCGGTGCTTCATCAGAGGATCCACAAGATTTCTTATTCAGCTGCCATGAGATCCTTCGAACTATGGGTATTGTGGAGACCAATGGGGCCGACTTCGCCACCTTTCTGCTTGGAGGATCTGCCAAGACTTGGTGGAGGAACTATTGTTTATCCAGACCAGCAGGGTCGCCCTAGCATTGATATGGGATCAATTCGCAAAGTTGTTTTTGGAGAAGTTTCTCCCAGTTACTCAGTGAGAGGCACTTTGCAGGCAGTTCGAGCGCCTCCAGCAGGGCTCTGTGACACTCACGCAGTATGAGACTCGGTTTATTGATTTGGCACGCCATGCTATTTTTATACTCCCCACAGAGCGAGAGAGGGTGCAGAGATTTATTGATGGATTGATTCGGCCGATCCGTCTCCAGATGGCTATGGGAGTCGGTAGTGAGATTTCTTTTCAGGAGGCGGCCAATGCGGCCCACAGAGTTGAGATGGATTTTGCACGGGGAGGTTGTCATGTGTCGGATAAGAGGCCTCATCATTCTAGTAGGTACAGTGGTACCTCGTTTGGAGGTAGGGATTCTTATGGTAGAGGCCATTCACCGAGGCTCTTTCAGTCAGCGCTTCAGGTCTCTCATGGTACTCCAGGTGGTGGTGCTTCTCAGCAGCATTATCCCGATCAGTAGCCCATCAGTGCACCGCCTCTTTAGAGTTTCCGGGGAGGACATTCAAGTTGACAGGGTCAGCAGTCTCAGTAGCCAAGGGCTTGTTATGGTTGTGGTAACCCTGTCACATTGTTAGATTTTTCCCTCGAGCCTTAGGTAGCTCTCAGCAGCAGGGCCCTCTCCCCATGATTCAGGTACCAGGTGATCCACAGCTTGCCCAGCCAGTTAGAGGCGGGGGTAGAGATCATAAAGTGGAGGTAGAGACCATAGAGGTGGAGCTCGGACCGGCAGAGGTAGGGGTCAGCCAGTAGCCGATCGTCCTAGAGACATGGTTTAGGGAGGTGGGGACCAGCCCCGGTGTTATGCTTTGCCAGCCAGGCCAGAGGCTCAGTCATCAGATGCTGTTATTACAAGTACTATTCTGGTCTGTGATATGGATGCTTCAGTGCTATTTGACCCTGGGTCTACGTATTCATATGTGTCGTCCTATTTTGCACCCTACCTGGCTGTGCCTATTGATACTTTGGGTATCCCTATTTATGTATCTACACTGGTGGGTGATTCTATAGTAGTCGACCGAGTCCATAGTTCCTGTATGGTAGTGTTTGAGGGTCTTGAGACCCGTGTTGATTTATTGCTCTTAGACATGGTGGATTTCGACGTTATATTAGGGATGGATTGGTTGTCCCCGTATCATGTTATCTTGGATTGTCATGCCAAGACCGTGAGCGTAGCCTTGCTAGATTTGCCCCGATTAGAGTGGAGAGGGACCCCAGGACATGCCACCCGCAGTGTTATTTCATATGTGAAGGCTCGACGTATGGTCGAGAAGGGGTGTTTAGCTTACCTGGCGTATGTTCGCGATTCCAGCACTGAGGTTCCTTCTATTGACTCCGTTTCTATTGTTCGGAAGTTCCCTGAGGTTTTCCCTTCAGACCTACAGGGTATGTCGCCCGACAGGATATTGATTTCTATATCGATCTGGCCCCAGGCACACAGCCCATTTCTATTCTGTCGTATCGCATGGCCCCGCCAGAGTTGAAGGAGTTAAAGGACCAATTGCAAGATTTTCTAGAGAAGGGTTTTATCAAGCCTAGTGTTTCTCCTTGGGGTGCGACGGTGTTATTTGTGAATAAAAAGGATGGATCGATGAGGATGTGCATTGATTAACGGCAATTGAAAAATGTGACGATTAAGAACAAGTATCCACTACCGAGGATTGATGATTTGTTTGACCAGCTTCAAGGTGCGAAGGTGTTTCAAAGATAGACTTGAGATCTGGCTACCATCAGCTGAGGATTAGGGCATCTGATGTCCCTAAGACAGCGTTCCGCACTCGGTATGAGCATTATGAGCTTTTGGTTATATCATTTGGGTTGACCAATGCCCCAGCAACATTTATAGAGTTGATGAACCAACTGTTCAGGCCTTACTTAGACTTATTCGTGATAGTATTTATTGAAGATATTCTGGTGTACTCCCGCAGCCAGGAGGAACACGAGCAGCACCTCAGAGTGGTTCTTCAAACTCTGAAGGATAGTCAGTTATATGCTAAGTTCTCGAAGTGTGAGTTCTGGTTGAGCTCGATTGCATTTCTGGGTCATGTCGTATCAGCAAAGGGTATTCAGGTGGACCCGAAGAAGATCGAGGCAGTCAAGAACTGGCCTCGACCAGCATCAACTGCTGAGATTCGAAGTTTCTTGGGGTTAGTAGGTTATTATCGTCAGTTCGTGGAGGGATTTTCATCCATAGCAGCCCCGATAAACAGATAGACCCAGAAGGGTGCCCAGTTCAGATGGTCAGATGAGTGCAAGGCAAGCTTTCAGAAGCTCAAGATAGCTCTAACTACGGCACCGATATTGGTTTTGCCCACATGCTCAAGGCCTTATACAACTTATTGTGATGCTTCCCGTATTGGGCTTGGTATGGTATTGATGCAGGATTGAAGAGTCATTGCTTATGCTTCGAGGCAATTGAAGATCCACGAGAAGAATTATCCGGTTCATGATCTAGAGTTGGCAGCCACTGTTCATGCTTTGAAGATTTGGAGGCATTACCTATATGGTGTGACGTGTGAGGTGTACACTGGCCACAAGAGTCTGCAATACTTGTTCAAGCAGAAGGAGTTGAACTTGAGGCAGAGGAGGTGGTTGGAACTATTGAAGGATTATGATATTACTATTTTGTACCACCCGAGAGAGCCAATGTGGTGGCCGATGCATTGAGTAGGAAGTCCGCTAGCATGGGTAGTCTTGCTTAGGTTCTGCTCAGCCAGAGACCACTTGCTTTGGATATTCAGGCCTTGGCCAATCGATTTGTGAGGTTGGAAATTTCTGAGCCTAGCAGAGTGTTAGCTTGCACGGTCGCTCGTTCTTCATTATTGGAGCGTATCCGTGATCGATAGTTTCATGATCCCTATTTGTGTGTCCTAAGAGACACGGTGCAGCGTGGAGGTGCCACGAAGGTGACCTTAGATGATGATGGTGTTTTGAGGATGCAGGGGCAAGTTTGTGTGCCCAATGTCGATGGGATTCGAGATTTGATCTTAGCGGAGGCCCATAGTTCTCGGTATTCTATTCACCCGGGCACCGCGAAGATGTATCAGGACTTGCGGCATCATTATTGGTGGCGTAGGATGAAGAAAGTTATTGTTGCATATGTGGCTCGATGTTCGAACTGTCAGCAGGTTAAGTATGAGCATCAGAGACCTGGTGGTTTGTTTCAGAGGATTGAGCTTCCCGAGTGGAAGTGGGAGAGGATTACCATGGATTTCATTATTGGACTTTCCATGACTCGGAAGAAGTTTGATGCTATTTGGGTCATTGTTGATAGGCTGACCAAGTCAGCGCATTTTATTCCTGTTGGAGCCACTTATTTATCAGAGAGTTTAGCTGAAATCTACATCCGAGAGATTGTTCGCCTTCATGGGGTGCCGACATCTATCATTTCGGACCGGGGTACGCAGTTTACCTCGCGCTTCTATAGAGAAGTTCAACAGGCGTTGGGCACCCAGGTTCAGTTGAGCACATCGTTCCATCCTCATACGGACGGCCAGTCCGAGAGGACTATTCAGATATTAGAGGATATGCTCCGAGCTTGTGTCATTGATTTTGGAGGCTCCTGGGACCATTTTTTGCCTTTAACAGAGTTCGCCTACAACAACAGCTCCCAGTCCGGCATTCAGATTGCTCCATATGAGGCATTGTATGGTAGGCGATGTTGGTCTCCAGCCGGATGGTTTGAGCCGGGAGAGGCTCAGTTATTGGGTACAGATTTAGTCCAGGAGGCCTTGGATAAGGTCAAGATCATCCAGGGCAGCCTTCGTTCGGCTCAGTCGCGGCAAAAGAGTTATGCGGATTGTAAGGTTCGAGATGTAGCTTTCATGGTTGGTGAGCGGGTCTTGCTCCGAGTGTCGCCTATGAAGGGCGTGATGAGATTTGGGAAGAAGGGCAAGTTTAGCCCTAGGTTCATTGGCCCATTTGAGATTCTCGATCGTGTGGGAGAGGTGGCTTACAGACTTGCCTTGCCGCCCAGCTTGTCAGCCTTGCATCCAGTGTTTCATGTGTCAATGCTTTGGAGGTATCACGGCAATCCAGCTCACGTGTTAGATTTCAGAACTGTCAAGTTGGACAAGGATCTGTCTTACGAGGAGGAGCCGGTAGCTATTTTAGACCGGCAAGTTTGATAGTTGAGGTCGAAGAGTTTTCCTTCAGTGCGTGTCCAGTGGAGTGGTCAGCCTCCCGAAGCATCCACCTGGGAGTCTGAGTCTGATATGCAGAGCCGTTATCCTCATCTATTTCCCGACTCAGTTACTTATTTCTTTTGTCCGTTCGAGGGTGAACGGTTATTTTAGAGGTGGAAAATGTGACAACCCAAAGGGTCATCACCGGATCACTCTCTTTTACCTTGCTTCCGAGGCCTTGAAGACCTCACTTTTAGTTGCCTCAATTTGCGTGCGCAGTCCGAGCGCGTAGCCAGAAAGATTATATGTTAAATTTGTTGAAAATTTTCAAAATGCGGCTTTAAAATGATTAAAGTTGATTTCGGTCAACATTTTTGGTGAACGGACCCGGACCTGTGATTTGACAGTTCCGGAGGGTCCGTAGAAAAACATAGGACTCGAGCATATGCCCGCAGTCAAAATCCGAGGTATAGAACTCGAGGAAAAGAATTTTTCTGTGAAATTGTTTTTCTGGAATTATTAAGGAAAATGGAATTGAAAATTGATTAAAAGACTATGGTATCGGGCTCGTATTTTGGTTCCGATACCCGGAACAAGTCTTAAATATGTGTTAAGCGCTTTCTGTAAAGTTTGGTTGAAATCGGACGTCGTTTGACGTGTATCAAAAATTTGTAGTTTGATGAAAAAGTGTTGATTTTTGAGGTTGATTCCTCGTATGTGATGCTATTTTGGCGATTTGATCGCACGAGTAAGTCCGCAGGATGTTATTGAGGTTGTGTGCATATTTTGTTTGGAGCCCCGAGGGCTCGGGTGAGTTTTGGATAGGTATCGAGTTGCATTTTGAACCTTTGAAAATCTGGTATCTTTCAGTTCTGCAGGCTTCACATTTGCGAAGCCAACATTCGGAAATGCAAACTCGCAATTGCGAGCTTCTCATCGCAAATGCGATCTTTCACCTGGGCAGCAATCTTCGCAAATGCGAAGAAATTCATCGCAAATGTGATGCCTACCTATGAGCCAGTCTTGGCAAATGCGAACGATTGTCCGCAAATGCGATATTGGGCCTTCGCAAATGCGACGTAGCTTTTGGCAAAAGCGAAAGTCCCAGTGTTGGCCTGGCTTCCCAAATGCGAAGCTGTGTTCGCAATTCCCATATTTGGCTGGGCTTCGCAATTGCGAACCCCAGTTTGCATTTCCCAAATCTGCAACTTGCAATTTTCATACTTAGACGATTTTAGACCTCACTTTTCATATTTCTCAATCCCAAACACCCATTGGTGGTTTTTCAAGAACTCTTCCTTCTCCAATTCAATTGTAAGTTGATTTTCACTTAATTTCTTCAATCTTTAACATCATTTATCATGTTTTCATCTTAAAATCAAGGTTTTTCATAGGTGAAAAATGGGGATTTTGGGTAGAACCTAGGTTTTTTTTAAAATTGGGGATTTGGACCTCAATTTGAGGTCCTATTTCAAATAAATCATAGATATGAACTTCTGGGGGAATGGGTAACCGGGTTTTGGTTCGAACCTCGGGTTTTGACCATGTGGGCCCGGGGGCGTTTGGGAAAATTTTGAGTAAAACTTTGGGAAATTCATTTTCATGCATTCAAATTGATTCAATTAGCATTTGTTGATACCTTCAAGTAATTTGTGACTAGATTCGAGCGATTTTGTGGTGAATTCGAAGGGTAAAGCTATACTAGAAGATTGAGTCGTGTTGGGAGCATTCGAGGTAAGTGTTTGATCTAACTTTGGATTGAGGGAATATGAGTAGGGTGTTGTTTGCTAATTGCTAAATGTTGAGTATGGTGTATAGGCATGGTGACGAGTATCTATACACCGGTGTCTAGCATGAACGTGGGTCCTTGTTTATACTTATTCCGATATTATTATGACTCTACAATGTTAATTGATGAATCCTATGAGATGTGAAGAGTATAAGGATTGAATTGTGTGTTGTAAATTCTTTGGAGCGTTGGTTCGAACAATAAAAAGACTATTGGGTAAGAAATGAAGGAAATAGAAGGTATTATGATTAATCGCTTTCCGGGATAGTTTGAGATATTAATTATTCTCCCTTGCAGGGATTTAGCTGTTAATTGTGTAATTCCCTTGCCGGGACATTTCTTATTATTTGTTTATTCCCTCGCCCCGTTTGGTCGTGATTACTGTTTGGGTAAGGGAGAGTGATAATGCACGAAGGGTCATTCCGTGCCATGTTTTGATTATATTTGCACGAAGGGTCATTTCCGTGCCACGTTTGATTATATTTGCACAAAGGGTCATTCCGTGCCATATTTTGATTATATTTGCACGAAGGGTCATTCCGTGCCACGTTTTGATTATATTTGCACGAAGGGTCATTCGGTGCCATGTTTTGATTAATTATGCACGAAGGAACATTCCGTGCTCTGATTTGATTATAATTGCACGAAAGATCATTCCATGCCATGATATGAGAGTTACGTGAGGGAAAGCACAGAGGGTGATGCCATGCACTTTATTTGATTGCTTTTGGTGAGAATGAGAGTAAAAGCACAAAGGTTGATGCCGTGGAACTGTTGATTTTCCTGCTCTCATTAATTATTGTTATTGCCCTATTTCTTACTTAAATTATTGACTTTATATCCGGACTGTACTTCCCCCGTAGTATGCTCCCCTCCCTCTTAACTATTTAATTTCTGTGTTTTTTCCTTTTTCTGCATGTATATATATATTGAACTGCACAGGTTGGTTTGGTTGTCCTGTGTAGCCTAGTCACTACTTCGTCGGGATTAGGCCAGGCACTTACCAACACATGGGGTCGATTGTGCTGATGCTACACTTCTGTGCGTTTTTGCACAGATCACGGTGCCAGAGCAACTTTTGGACCACAATAGTAGGATATTGATCAGGAGCTGACTTCAGTCCAGGGACTTTTGAGGTATCCTAGCTAACGTTCGCAGGCCGGAGTCCCTTCTTTGTTATAGTTTATTTTCCTTGTACTGAGACAAACATTGATGTATTTCTATTCAGACTTGTTTGTAGCACTCATTAGTAGCTCGTGAGTTAGCGACACTTATCTTTGATAGAGAAATGTTAAACTTTCGAATTTGGGTTTTCAGTTATCTATGTTTTAAAGACTTCCGCTTTTATTTAAATGACTCGTTATAATTATTATTGTTGGGATGTTATCAGAGAATGTTTAAATGCTTGGCTTGCCTAGCTCCAATAGTAGGCGCCATCACGACTCCCGATGGTGGGAAATTCGGGTCGTGACAAGTTGGTATCAGAGCTCTAGGTTACATAGGTCTCGCTACTCACGGACAAACTTGGTAGAGTCTGAAGGATCGGTACAAAAAATCTCACTTTTGTTCTTTCTTATCGTGCGGTTCTGTTTCTCAAATACTGATTGTCTTTCTACTCTGTTCTTTCGCAGATGGCGAGAACACATGCTTCCTCTTCTACCATGCAGCAGCCCAAGCCCCCAGCAGCAGATCGTGCGAGGGGCAGAGGCTGAGGCTGTGCCAGGGGCCGAGGCAGGGGCAGAGCTCAGCCCCGGGTAGTAGTCCCAGAGGTGGAGCCTCATATTGACTATGATGAGGAGGTTCCAGCCCCAGCAGCTCCGGTGGGCCCAGCTCAGGTCCCAGGAGGGGTCATGGTCACCCCAGATCTTTAGGACGCTTTAGTCTGATTGGCAGGATTTATGGAGAGTGTCATTAGAGCGGGTTTTCTTCCAGTAGCACCAACCACTTCTCAGGCTGGAGGAGAAGTTCAGACTCCTGCTACACGTACTCCAGAGCAGGTAGCTCCCCAGGCTCAAGTCCCAGTGGTTCAGCCAGCTGTGGCAGCTCAGCCAGGTATTGCAGCCCAGGCCGACGATGGACCGGCTATGTCTTTAGATGCTTTGTGGAGACTTGATCGGTTCTCCAAGCTCTTCACCAGCACATTCAGCGGTGCTTCATCAGAGGATCCACAGGATTTCTTATTCAGCTGCCATGAGATCCTTCAGACTATGGGTATTGTGGAGGCCAATGGAGTCGACTTCGCCACATTTCAGCGTGTAGGATCCACCATGACTTGGTGGAGGGACTATTGTTTATCCAGACCAGTAGGGTCGCCAGGATTGACATGGGATCAGTTCGGAGAGTTGTTTTCTGAGAAGTTTCTCCCAGTTACTCAGCGAGAGGCACTTCGCAGGCAGTTCGAGCACCTCCAGCAGGACTCTATGACAGTCACACAGTATGAGACTCGGTTCATTGATTTGGCATGCCATGCTATTGTTATACTCCCCACAGAGCGCGAGAGGTTGCGGAAGTTTATTGATGGATTGATTCAGCCGATCCGTCTCCAGATGGTTATTGTGGCACTCGAGGTGTCACGCCCCAAAATCCGAGGAGCGCGACCGGCGCTCGACCGGGTAGCCCTAGCCAAGCAGACATGGGTGCCTTTCCTGTCCCATGTGTTACCCCGTTTTCTCATTACTCATTGATCAAATGAAATAGCCAATTATAATTCAACACCTTTTTACAAAACATACATAGCATACATGGTTACTTAGCGTGTCTTACAACTTACATCGCCCAACATAAAAAATACATGTTTACATAAGTTCTCAACCCACATTTCTTGTCTACGGAGCCTCTAGGGATAAAAAAGAATGATACCATACTTTTTGGCAACAAGGCACCGACTATACCTTACACAAATAAAAAAATAGACTCCGGAAGAAAAGTGGCATGAGTCACGCAGGACCCCGGGAGAAAAGGGGCTCACCAATACAACTGACGGAAACTGGAGGAGGTGCTACTGTCGGTGGACTGGAGTAACTGCTATAGAACCACCTACAATCATAACACGAATGTAGCGCCCCAACAAAATGGACGTCAGTACATTTGAATTGTACTGGTATGTATGAACAAACTTTACCCCAAGTAAAATCAAATAACACACAAGTAACAGACATCAATAGTAACAGACATCTCTCCTTTCCCCTTCAACATTATCACATCAATGATTTCACAATTTTCTCATATTTTCATTTCAATAGTAATTTCGATCTCTTTCCACCCTTATTACCTCGACCGCCCTTATTACCTCGTCCATCCTTATCACCATAATCCTCACCTTATTATTTCGTGTTGCGGGACGCAACCCGATCCCACCGAACAATTACAATTCACAAACAACACAACAACAACAACAATTCACAAAGAACAACAACAACAACTCTCAAAGAACAACCACAACAATTCACAAGAATTTTTGTAGCCATCAATACCATTTCCTTCATATTCAACAACTCATATGCATTTTATGTCACAACGATGATTGCCATATATGTTATTACCACAGTTGTTCAAATTGCATCAATTACGATCTCTTTCCAACATTTGTTACACAACTCTTATCACATAAACACATTCACACACCCACATTTGGTTTGTTGCCATTTACTTGCATCATCATATCGGAAGACTTAACCAATAATGTTCAAGGCACATTAATCACAAGAATTCACAAATAGTTCACATAAGTAAACACCATACTTCCATGTCGACATCCTCAAGCTTTTACAAACTTGCACATAACAAGATAGGCACATCAAATCACTTCTCACAAACACATATAACTTGTGGTGTGGAAATAAACTAAGGCAATCAATTCACATATTTTCATACAAGGTACACATACCGTATGCTTGTCACAATAAGGGGATTCTACAAGAGTTAAAGTTAGCCATACATACCTCAAATTCGTCCCTTAATGACACTGTAAGGATCCAATACAATTAAGAAACTTCAATCTACAATACAAAATTCGATAGGGCCAATATAAGAATAAATTCCATAACTTATGCCATTTAGGCATATTATCAAACACCTTGTAGGTATAGATATTTACACCTCATAACTATAGTGTTAGTTCATCCAACTATCACCATTAACCAACAATTCACCCTACCATCATTCCTAACCAATTTATAACTTCCAACAACATATATATATATATAT